>UCOK01009391.1:0-11412 GCA_900474325.1 Synergus umbraculus | reverse complement strand
CCCGGGGACTCAGAGAGGCGCGGATACCGTGAAAGCGTCTTCCACGCATCTCCCACCAAAAGGGTTCTTCCCTCACCACATAAACCCTTTAGACCCCAAGAGTATAAAAGAGCCTGCACGACGAGAAATCGTCAGATCGTTTGGAGGCGGAAACCGCCTCTCAAACAAGCTGACCCGTTGGCATACCATTGGGACCCAGCACCTCACCTCACTGGCATACCAGTAGGTGCAACACCCGGACGGCATACCGCTCGGCAACGCTGGAAGTCGAGCTTTTGGCATACCAGAAGTCCCGGCGCTCTCTCCGCCTCACTGGCATACCAGTAGGTGCAACACCGGGACGGCATACCGCTCGGCATCGTTACCCCCCTCTCCTTTTCCTTTTCCGCACAACCATTCGACTTTTAGCGACTTTGGGCTATCTGACCCTCCAGGTCCACAAGTATCCACATCACCTTAGAATTTTTACTCATACTTCCTAGTTCGTTAAGCGAACGTGTACCTCTGGCGTCTCCGTTTGTTTAAACCTGCTTTTTAATAAACGATTCTTAATCTCTACAAAAATGGTGAGTCTTTACTCGAAGATACTTCCTAACCCCCCCCCCCCTCCCCCCTCTTTCCTATTCCTTTCCTCACTCCCTCTCAGACTTCGTTCTGCTCCCCTCTCATCCCTAACGGTCAAATCCTGAACAAGGATTGATATCAAACTTTAAAGGATTTGGTGAGATTATATTGAATTTTCAAGAATTTTCAATAATTTAACGAAATTTAATGGAATTTCGTGTAATTTTCCAGAGGTAAAATGAGAAGACTTCATGGGATTTTGAGTAATTTTAAGAAATATCAATCGATTTTGCGAAATTTAAAGGAATTTTATGGAACATCAAAGAATATCAAGGAATATCAAGTGATTTTATGAAATTGAAAGGAATTTCACCATATTTTTAAGGACGTTAAAGGCATTTTAAGATATTGTATGGGGCTTTAAGTAATTTTAAAGACTTTTAAGAGATTCAAGAGATTTTACGGAAATTCAAGGGATTTTTACGAATTTTTTTAGAGATTTAATCAGATTTCATGGGACTTTTAGTAATTTTAAGAAATATCAAGTGAATTTACGAAATTTAAAAGAATTTCACGAAATTTTGAAGGATAATAAAGGCATTTTAAGGAATTTTATGAAACTTATGGAGATTCCTGGAATTATATATTGAATTACAAGATTTTATATTTCAAGAATTAAAAATTCGGAATTATTTTTTCTACTAGCAAAAGGTGTGCAAAAACGAGAAATTAATCGCGCTCAGAGCGCGCGGATCATAATTGCTAGTGTGTTAAAAAAAGCTTAGAGGGGAGAGGGGCTAATAGGAAAAATTAAAATTCCAAACCTGTTGCGACTTTACGACATAAAAGAAAGCAAGTGAAAAATGAAAAAGCATGAAAAATATTTAATATAAATCCCAAGAAATCGAATCGATATTAAATTTAAAATTTTTCCTCTCGTGCTATCCGAATGTTCTATTTCTACCAAGGAGTAATAGCTTTTTATATGCATGTTTATTCGTAGGGTAACCATAAATGCGCACGCGAATGAATTTTAATCGATGCGTATATATGCCAACAGGAATCCAAGGTTTTATTGTTATGTGGATATATAACGCACATAACGTTCGAAACATTTTTAAATTATATATATACATATATATTTCGATTGTAAATCTATTGTTACTCGTTTATAATAAATATTCCGAAGAAACCATACATTCAGAAAATATTACAGGTCTCGTTTCCTACTTTATTATTTATGCTCTTATTTTAAGAAGCTTGCCTTCTTTTGTAAAAATACACAAAGGATCTAAAAAACATAAAAATGAAAAATATGCACAAGAAGAAATTAATAAGAAGTCTCATTTTAAAAATGAATAAAAAAAAACTAGTCGACATTATTAAAAATGCTTTATTAATATTTTATAATAAAAGAAATATTCCGTAAAAGCGTGAATAGGGACTTTCTTTTAGTTTATGAAATATTAATGCTATCGTTTTACAATAATCGTAAAAATTGATTATTTTGCATTAAAGTTTTTATATCCATTGCAGCCGGTTAAAGGCAAATGCCAAATTATGACGTCATGAATTACCGACTGCAGAATGTATTTATATTCTACCTTCTTATTTTCAAACTATATAAAATATTTCGTTGAAAATTTGAGAAATGAAAGAAAATATATTAGACGACAGCTGTCTGGTCACTTGGTGCTTGTATTTTGAATGAAGACAATATTTTTCATACATTTACAAAGCGCGAATAATTTCTCGTTTTTGCTCACCTTTTGCTAGTAGAAAAAATAATTTAGATTTTTTAATTCTCGAAATACAAAATTTTGTAATTCTTTATCTAATTTCAGCAATCTCCATAAGTCTCATTCGTGAAATTCCTTTAATTCCTTAAAAGTTCACAGAAAAAAAAAAGTTTTAAATCAAGCTCGAAAGGACTATTTTGTGTTACATTTTAAGCCAGTTTTTGAGCTTAAAACTAAATTTAAGTCTAAAAACTGGCTTAAAATGTAACACAAACTAGTCCTTTCGGGCTTAATTTAAAACTTTTTTTTTCTGTGTTCTTAAAATTACTAAATATCCCATAAAATATCGTAAAATCCCTTAAAATTATCAAAAATCTCATGAAATGTCATGAAATCTTTTAAAATCCATTGAAAGTCCTCAAATATCCCGTAAAATATCTTAAAAGTATTTAAAATTCCATGAAATCCTGTAAAATCCTTTGAATCCCTTAAAAGTTTTTAGAATTATTTAATACCCATTCAATATTCCTAAATGCCTTTAACATCTTTCAAAATCTGGTGAAATTACTTTAAGTATCGTAAAATCACTTGATATTCCTTTATGTTTCATAAAATGACTAAAAATCCTATGAAATCTTATGAAATTCCTTTATTATTCAAGATTCTATAAAATCTCATTAAATCTTTTAAAATACCTTAAAATCCAATGAAATTTCATAAAATGTCTAGAAATCTCTTAAAATTTTCACAAATTATATAAAATTCTGCAAAATATAGTCAAATCCCATTTAATCCCATATAGTTTTCATTCAAAATGAAACCTCCAAGGGACCAGACAGTGGTCGGCTAATATATTTTTCTTCAGTTCTCAAAATTTTCAACGAGATATTTTATATAGTTTAAAGATAAGAAGGTGGAATATAAATAAATTGTGTAGTCGGTAATTCATGACGTCGTAGTTTGGATTTTCCCTTAATAAGTCACTGCAAAAGAAATTAAACTTCAAAAATGCTTTTTTTGCTTTGAGAATAATATTCAATCAAAGATTCAATCAGTGAACCCGAAAATCCGCTAAAAACATAAGCTTTTTCTCTTCATTGTTATCATATATAATATAATTGCTCGTAAACATTTATATGGGCATGCACTAGGAGAATAACTGTGGCTGCATGCATCTTATTAAACTGTGCAGGTGTGCTACGGTATTTCAATTAAATAAACACTCGTGGAGTGAGATTTATTCGCGGAAAATTAGAAACAGCCGCGCTTTCACCACAAGAGAAAAAGAATGCCATAATTTTGAGTTAAATGCCATTTCGCTGGGAAAATCTTACACGAAACAAGGAATTATTTCCACCCTTTATCACCTTTTACAAATAGAGGAATTAAATTTATTGAATAAAGTTGGGGTGAGGAAGGTAAGCAATGTAAAAAGATATCTCGTTATTTTCTTGTGTGAAAATTTTCCACACATAATAAATATCACGTGTTTAAGGATAATTTATCTCTTGAAGAAAAGAAATAAAAGATGATTTAATTAGGTATCTTTCTTTTTAGAATTGTGAATGTAGAATCTGAAATTAGCTCTAGAATTCTTCGTTAATTTCAGGTGTTTACAAAAAGTTGTATGCAAAAAAGAAAAAGAAACAAATGCAGTTCAGTTTGTTTGAAAAATATAGAAAATTCAGAAAGCGTCTACTATTAGATTCTTCATGGCTAAAATGCCTGAGGCATTTTCCTCCCCAGTTGTGGTAATAATACACAAAGGTGATTGGGGGAAAAAAGTATTTTTTTACTGTTAGAGCCTTGGGCCAATGAGAATAGGCGGGTCGAATGCCGCCAGCTGAATTTGACCGATGGCTGCACAAAAGAGAAAGTATTTCGTAGAAATATTTTCTGCACCCCCTTTTAAGGTCGGAAATATTTAGAAAACGATTTCTCCTGCGCTCTCTTATTTCTTGAGCCCTCACCCATTTCAAGCAATTTAACGTCAACAATTTATTTGTGAAAATTTGCTTTTCGGTCACTCGTATTTTTAAGGGGCTGGGGGTAAAATGTAAAAAAATATCAGTTATAAAATTACATTGAATTTATAATTAATTATTCCCTCAAGTTATAGAAGTTGTTTTAGGGGTTGTTTTAATAAATTTGGTATGCAAAAAACTGTTATTACTGTTTTTTCAGGATGATTAATTAATAATGCAAGTGGATGGGATACACTTTATTTAGAAATGATGAGTGGCATTTACATATTCGCAGACCTTAATCGACAAAGAAGTTTATTTTACGGGGTGGTATTGTTTCTCGAGACTAGCTTTGCGCCTCTTCTTTCACTCGGCCTCGTATTTTGCCAGCAAGCTTGAAGGAAACTTCATTTAGATGTGTGCAAACTCGTTGAAGAGCTCATATGCAACACATACACTAACTGCTTATATGTGGTCTCAATACCGTATAATCAGTTTTTACGTCACATTACCTACCCACCTTTTTCTTTTGAGCTGGAGGCTGGAATCATCTTTTTTTTCTCTTATTCTTCTCATGCTCACGTGCAAAAACAAAAAAGCAACGAGAACGTGTGGCGAATTTTTCCGCTAAACAATACAAATCTCGACAAAGAGATTTATAACGAGAAGATCCCCATTAATAATGGATCTTTTTTATCGTAAATAATTGAGGAATTATTTATTATATTCAGGATTCTAATTTACGACCATTTCTTATTCTGAATGTCATTCATTTTTCTTACTGCTATGCTCTATTTTTTATCATCATTCTCTTATTTATTATTATTACTCTGACGCATCATTTGCATCAACTATAGACATTTTATCATTAGTTTGGCTTTTGATTCATTGAAATTGCATTTAACTGGAATCGTCGATAAAAAACATTATTCTGAGCTTACATGGATGAAGAAAGTGTTTGCTATTAAGTAAAATGGCACTTTGCTGAAGAATTATGCTACGGGGACTTGATTCTAGAGAAGCATCCAGATACTCGCACCAGTTGTTGCGTAGATTTTCCCTGCAATCTTGAGACAAAATCGATAACTAGTTACAAGCCGAATCTTCTCTGAGCCGAAGCATTTCACAGATGGATCTTTTTATTACACCCCTGTGGACTTTTCCCTTTGCATCTGCACTTATCGTTTCCCGCCTACGTCTGGGAATGCCCATAAGACTTCTATTTTTGCACTGTATTTTCGAGAGGGTCGTAATGACCATCCCTTCATTTCTAGAAATTGGACGAGAACTAAACATCCTAATCTTGAGGAGCATCCCTACTAAGGGATCACCGAGCATCGCTACTGTATCTTATATTTTCTACGTTGTCTTTGAATTCAAAAAAAGCAGTGCCACCAATTCAGGCGGGGTTTAATCTGATTACTCCATTATTCCAGATTAAACAAAAGGGTTTTTTCCAAAGTTACATTTCAATTATCCAATGTATAGCTATTATAGTTTATAAAATTCTAATTAGATATAATAACATTTTAAATTTCAATAAAATACTTTTATAAGAAAAAAAATTTTCTTCAACATAATTTAAATGAAAGTACAATAAAATTTTAGAATTTTATGAAAATTGATAACAGAGAGCTAAAAACGTGAAGTTTGCAATGGTACTTGAGTTCGTTATTAATTTTTTCATTTGCGAATTTGATAGGGCTCAATAGTAAAAAATGTCCATTTCGCCCCACTCTACTCTACAATAATAAGTAATAATTAATATATATTATTATAGAATATAATTAATAATTAATTCTTATTTTTCATTTTTTAGCTATAGCCTTATCTTTGTAATAAATAATTTTTAACAAGTCACTGATTATTGCACCGTTGTATAATATCATTTGACATTCTGTTTACCTCTTTAAATAAAACTCCTTATTTGAATAAATCTGAGTGAATTGCAGACATTTGAAAGGATAGTAGAGTGATTTCATCGAGATTTCGTGGTGTCTAATTTTTGTTCCCTCGGGTTCAAATTTAATCAAGGAGCTGCTGTGTCACTGAAGATTAAACCCTCGCCATTACATCACAAAATTATATAATATCCCGCTGTTCTTTTCTAAACGAGATTTCTTCTCTCGAATATTTTCTTCTTCTTGTTCAAGAAAACACAAATTACTTTAATCATCTTACTCTCTGAAAGGAATGAGTCTGTTTTTAACCAACGAGTTTGTTTTCAAGTTTTTAAGAATTGGATATTCTAAAGTGCAATCTCTGAATGAAACTTTCATGGAGGTTTTCTTTTAATCTTTGAGGTTCGATTTTAGTTTGTAAATATGTATTGAGATTCAAGGATGAAATTAAGGTGCATCTTGAACAGTTTATTTAAAACTCAACTAATCATCTTGTGGAAATCTTTCCTCGTTAGTATACTTTCTCGGAATGGAGTAAAATGTAATTCCAGTGAGATAACACCTGAAGCTGTTAAAAAAATATCGTAAAAAGCGAATTTAAGAGGTAATGAAGAAGATACATCGTAAAATCAATTCTTATTAACTTTTGTGCGTATTTTTCTCTCTCTTAGAGTAACCTGTCGTTATTTAGATTTATCTTTATCGGCTTGCAAACAAAAAAGATCTTTTGTTCAGTTTTTTCATATTTTTTCTAACTTTTGTATTATAGTCAAATGGAAGGCCCCTCAGAGATTCGATTATGTATCTTTACACTCACAATCCCTTTCACGATCTCTTAAAAATTCACAAAAATGATTAAAATCATAAATGTCTTGAAATCCAAGTTTAAACTCGTGAAAATCTCTACAAATTTCTAAAAACCTCTTGGAATTTCTTAACATTTAAAATATCTTAAAATCTTCAGAAATCTTATCAAATTCCATGAAATCCTTAAATATTCTACAAAATCTTTTAAACATTAGAGAAATCAATAAAATTACCTCACAAATTTAAAATCCTTTAAACCTCGTAAAGTATTCTGAAACTCATAGAACTCTCTTGAAATCTTTTAAAATTCGTGAAAACTTCTTAAAATTCTTAGAAACTTCTTGAATTTCTTTAAATTGTAACATTCAAAGTGCCTTGACATCCTTTAAAATCTATTAGAATTATTAGAAATCTCATTAAATTCCATCAAGTCCTTAAAATTCTATAAAATCTTTTAAAAATCAGAAAATCTTTTAAAATTTCACAAAATTGTTTAAAATTACATAAAATATTTTTAAATCTCTTGACTACTTTTTAAAAATTTTACCTTATTTTCATTTTACAAAATTTCAAATTCCTTAAAGTCCCTTAAAATTCTCTGAAACCCTTTGAAATCTCTTATGATTCCTCAAAACTTCATAAGATTTAAAATCCCTTAAAATGTCACAAAAACCTTCGAAATTGTTTTAAATTCGTTAAGATTTCTTTCAACTTACAAAAACCTCTTGAAATCCCATAAATTAAAAAAAAAACATTAAAATTATAAATCTCTTGAAATCCATGTTATAATTCGCAAAAATCTTTAAAAATTCATAAAAACCTCTTGGAATTTCTTAAAATTTAGAATCTCGTAAAATCCTTAGGAAACCTTATCAAATTTCATGAAATCCTTAAAAATTATACAAAAAATCTTTTAAAAATCTCTTAATATCCCAGTGGGCACGAAATTTAAAGACGTTTCTAGAACGTCCTAAAAACGTTTTTAGAACGTTATTTGGCCTGACTTAGAACATTTTTAGGACGTCCTAAAAACGTCTTAAGGCACTTGTGCCCACTGGGATCCCTTAAAGTTTTTTTATAATGAAATTCTTTTAAATTCTACCAATTCTTTTAAAAATCATATATGTATAGAAATTCTTTTGAAATCCCTCAATAAAATTACTTTAAAATTCCAAGAAACTTCTTAAAATTCTGAAAATTTTACGACAACATTTAAAGTCTCTTTTACGTCCTTTAAAATTATTAGAAATCTCGTTACATTCCATAAAATCCTGAAAATTCTATAAAATCTGTTAAAAATCAGTAAATCCCTTTAAATTAGTAAAATCTTTTGACTTCTTTTAAAAGTCCAGGAAATTTTATAGTAACATTTAAAATTCCTTAAAGTCCTTTAAAATTCTCTAAAACCTTTTGAAATCTCTTAAAATTTCTCAACACTTTACAAGATTTAAAATACCTTAAAATTCCGCGAAATATCCTGAAATAAGGTAAAATTATATCTTTAGAACCTCGTAAAAATCCCAGAAGCCTCTTGAAATACCTCTCTAAAAAAGTGATGTACGAAATGTCCCTAAAATATCGGTTTTACATTATTGTTTCAAACCTACCCTCTTTGAATCAGCAAAATCTCATTAATTTTTCAATGACTTGAAGTTGTAAGAAATTAAATAAATAATCGTGCACATAGCGCGCGTGGTGTTGGTCTGCAAGTAAAGATATAAGATCAAATCTGTATGTAATAAAAATGCAGAAACCTTTAGCTAGCCGCAGCATTTTGAGGCAATGAATGTACTCAAGTTCTTTAGGGAGGAAATATCTTTTCGGCCCATAGAAGCTGTGCACGTCAGAAGTTTCGAAGCTTATTTTTTTTTTTCATCGATTTCTCATAAAGGTTTGTGGGCTCTTGGTGCTGGTTAAGTACCTGATGTCTTTTTAAGAAAATGCCTGTCATCTTATCTTCTTGTTCTGCAGCCCTGAACTAAACAGAAGCTTCCTACAACTCATCAATCGTAGGAACAAGAGAAAATCCGGTACAATGCTCTTGAGACCGACTTTATTCTCCTGGATTGTCGGGAAATGTCGCTATTTCTTGAATGTAAAACAAAAGTTAAGTAGCAGGTTTTTTTTAAAGACTAATTCATTTTTTAAAGCTGCTTAAATATTGAATGGAAAAAGTGAAGCTTTCATTTACTAGAATTACACCAAACTTAAAATTTGATAAGCTTCCTTAGAATTTCAGTATGATCCTAAAATTAGCTGGCATTACCTAGAATTCAGTAGGTATAATTATTGAGGCTTCGTTTGTAATAAGTTCTTTTTCTTGACTAATTTCCGGCCGGATACCGTAAGGAAATTCCCTAAAAACAGTCAAAATCTCTGTCAATTCTTTAGAATTCCATTAAATTCAGCAGAATTTTTCAATTCTAGATATGAAATTAGAAAATAAGAAGTATACTAATACATACATATATTCTACTAAAATATCATTCAATTTGAGGGACGGAAAAATACGATGTATTTTCAAAGATTTTCCATTTTCAGTTATTTTATTTAAAAAGAGTAAATTGCGTCGATTGTTGAATCCAGGATATGTTGAATTCATCTTCAATTCTTCATTTTCTAGCAAACACTCGCAACTTTGAAAAATTCCCACGGATGTTCCAAAGACATATTTGATCAAAATTTCACCTTCTATTTACAATTGTCATTTGCGAACAAAGCGAGCTTTCTGAGAAAGGAATGCATCCTTAAATTTCAGCTTAGACGAAAACAGGTGGAGAGCTTTTTCAAAGTTTGCTCGGATCACTTATGCCACACGCGTCGTATCTAGGAAAATTGATGGGTGCATTTATCGATTTCTTTATCTTTTTTATTTATCTTTCATGTGCTTTCATAAAAGAAGAGGAAAATCTTAAATAGATATACCACATATCTTTTTAGCACGAAAAATATTCAATCCACTAAATATATAAGGCATATTTGCTTTTACGTGAAATGGGATGATACGATTGTCTTTTTCACTCTTTGCTTTCAAGAGACTAATGCACACTGAAGAATAAACTTTTAAAATTGCAGAAACACCTAGAAAGTAGTATTTGTAATATTCATGACTTTCTGAACTCGTATACAAAAACCTCTTCTCGAAATATACGTAGAATAAGATGGTTGAATTATTATTATTATTATTATTATTATTATTATTATTATTATTATTATTATTATATTTTATACTATTAAGTATAAAAACCATATAGACCTTTTCCGACACACATAAAGATATTATGTATACCTATTGCAAAGTTGTAATTCTGTAATTCTATTCTGCAAGCTTCTGAATGCTTAATTTAAGTTATGCATTCGTATTCAACTTGCCGGTTTATCTTTTCAGTTATCTAGATTGTACAATGTACATATTGGATAAGAAGAAGTTAGTCATTGATTCCCAAGTCCCTAGCTCTGATTCCTTATGAAAGGTTTAAGTGAATCAACCATTTAGTTTAGAAGATCGTTCTGCAAGCTCAGGTCTTTGCACATTGACGTCAAGATTAACCTTGACAGCTCTAACATTTTATTATTCTACACCTATACACCTACTAATTATTTCGCAAAACTCACGTCAATTTTGTGGACAAATACGGATAATTTTCTTTCGAAATTATACATAAACGAAATTAAACTCTGGCCTGTGTTTCAATTAAATAATAAGTAGACAAGGTTAACAAGAAACAATAAAGAAAGAAAAAAGCATTATATTAAAAAATATTATAAAAGGTGTGAAAAAGAAATGTATTTGATTCTTATCATTCTTTTCTGGAATGGTGGCGGATTTTTGGATTACTTCGGTAATAAATTTAAACTGAAGATGTAGAAATCCTCCCTTTTGGGAGGCTGGTCCCTTAGGATAAGTTCCTTCTCTCAGGATTTATTACCAGTTTAAACTCTCAAACATACAAATCAGATTTTAGTCATAAATTTATCCTTCAAACTTTAATAATTGTTTCAGTGCTTATTTTATAAAGAGATATTTTTTATTGTGAACAGTCAAAAATCCCTTTCTAAAAAATGTAAATTCTTTCAATTCAATGAAATTTTTATTTAACCTTTTCAGTCATATATTTTTCTTTACAATCAATAATTCTTTCAATTCGTTTTCTGGGTGTTTTCATCATCGCTGAATCCGAATCTGATGTCAAAATTTGCAATTGATGAAAATCCAAGCTGGCGGAACCAATATGGCGAATCAAAATTGAGGGCCTGGGGTGCGATTATGTAACTTCACTTTCACGTTCACCTCACTTCACGTCGTGAATTTAAAAATGCAGATTTCAATTTTTTTTTAATTTTGCATTTTTAAATTCACGACGTGAAGTGAGGTGAACGTGAAAGTGAAGTTACATAATCGCACCCCTGGATCGAAAAAGTCACTCAGCGCTCGAG
>UCOK01009390.1:0-51679 GCA_900474325.1 Synergus umbraculus | reverse complement strand
TTTTATGTCTAGGTTAAATAAACATAAATATTATACTTATGATTAATTTACTTAATTTCGTTTTCGTTCTGGAACCTTGGAATGTTGCAAATTGCTCGATACCTCCGAACGCGACGAGTACTTTTCACTTTCGGCATTTTTAATAATAATTAATAATTAATAACACTTACAAAATCACAAAAACACTCGCCATAACCAAACACTTCCATAACCATAAACCAACCTATTAGTCATCTACATACTTGTGTTCAAGAGCCAAGTTAATGGCGCTGCAATCGAGCTATGAAACAAAGTTGGCTCTAACTAAATTTAAGATATTAACCCTGTTGTAGCCATAAAATAATTTTCCAAGTTGGGGCCAAACTTGCAATTGGACAAACATTTGGCAATTTCCACACGGGAACTAGTAAAATTTATTATTTTCTGTATTAAAATGTCTCAATTTTGGGATTTTGCCCCTACTTGCTATCGATATTAGTAATTTTTCTAACATATAGAGTTTCTCAGTGTACCCTCTTTAGACGCGCAAAAATAAGGCTATTTTCAAGAATTTTTTTCATAATTTTAAATTAAAAATATTGGTACATAAGATGTTACATACAAAAAATGCATTTTAGAAATACATGAAGTTTTTGTTTTTTAATTCATTTTAGTGAATATTGGTAAATAAAAATGATGGTTGAAAGAAGATCAAAAAAAAAAAGGAGGGTGTACGCTGTTGATGTTTTCTCTGGGACGGATGGTCTGAAACAAAAAAATGAAACGGTTTTAGATTCAGCAGATAAATGGCTATAGCGCATATCATACGATTTTTTATTTTTTCAAAATTAACAAAATGGCGGACATTTTTCGAAAAGTAAGGAAAAAACACGTATTCTTTCACCTTGTCTTGCGAGAAAAAAATAGTTCAAATCAAAATTTCAAAAATCGTATGATATGCGCTATAGTTATACTCATAAAGAATATGTGGTAAAATTTTGGTAAGGATCGGTTAAGTAGTTTCAGAGATTTTATCAACAAGCCGTCCAAAAACGTTGTTTCGAGAAAAACGCTGTAATCGTAAAAGAATCTTACCTGGCCTTAATCAGCAATGCCGATCTTTATGAAATTTTAGTATGATATTTTCAGATATATATACTTTCAAAAAATGCAATAAAAAAAAATAGATTTTTTGAAAATTCTAAAGTGGGTAGAGCTCTTAAGGGCATGTATTACTTACCCGATTCCTACCTTACCGACATTTTTTTCTCTGTAACGCTACGTCTACATTTATTGAGATACCACATTGAAAATTTATATATTTGAAGCTAAAACCTTAAGGTACGTTTGTCTGGTCCTAAATATTGACATTTTTAAAAAACAAATTTTTTTTTTATTTTTACAAAAATTTAAGACCGTAAAAACATACATTAGCATATTTTCTTTAATTTTATAAATTTACCATTTGATATCTTTATAAATGTAGACGTAGCGTTACAGAGAAAAAAATGTCGGTAAGGTAGGGATCGGGTAAGTAATACATGCACTTAAGCTCCAACTGTTATACAGTATTTCATTTTCTTTTTAAAAAATCTGCAAATTGTATAGATAGGCCCAGTTTATTGCTACAGATTTTAATTTGTAAATTGATAGAGATTTCAATGAATAGAATGGATCTATACATTGAAAGTTCGCCAGATAAGCTTTCAATTCAAGTCCGTGGCAAACCTGAAGGCAAACTGGGTTGGAGTTTGTGAACGGTCACTATATATTGATGTGATGCACCACTTTCGGTGGGTGAAGCCTGACAGTCTAAGTGATTTCCCCAGTTTATACGTAATTTCCGCAGTCTCTCCTCTCCTCTTGGCCGAGTCTCGAACGAGAGTGGTTGAAACTGGGAAGAAGTTTTGAGCTATGTCTTCGGTCAGAAACTCGGAAAGTGCTTTAGCTGCGCCAATCGCAATGCGCTAGAATGGATTTAGCCAAATCTTATATGTACTCTAGTATCAGAGGAAATTAATTTTCATTGGACACTAATTATCCTCAACTTGGTTATTAAAATCAGAAAGAAAGAAAATTGCTGTACAAAGAACTCTGATTACTAGAAGGAAGGTAAATTATTAAATGAAGAACAATTATTGAAAGGAAATGAAACGATTAAAAGAAGGAAAATAATGTAATACAGGTAGGATTTCATTCTTAGTTGCTCTGCAGAAGGATACGCTTTGATGTTGAAATAAACAGCTTAATTATAAAGAGAAAACCTTTTGCTTTTATTTTGATCTTGAGCGTTTGGATTCTGCGCTCATTAAATATAATGGCAAAGACTAGACTCATAAAGTCCGAGAGGAAAGACAATGCTCTAATTTAACAGTATAGTTCATAGAAATGAAACGATTGAATTGAAACCTAATGATATTTTCCACATTTCTACGGAGTAATTTTCTTTGAAGTTAAGTTAAAGTAAAACTACGTTTTTCTTGATAAAATTAACCTTTTTCTATTAAAATACTTATTTATTAAAGAAAGAATTTTAGGAGAATGTGTTTTGTAAAAGGTGCCATATTCACGCTTATAATCTAATTAAAACCATGTAGTAATTACCATACGAGTAAATTTATATTCCCTGGGTTTTTTCCACAATTTTTACTTATTCAAAAAAATAGTGGTAAAAAGTGTGAATAAACCGGGTAATCTGAATTTGCTAATATGGTAATAACCACATTTCAATTATACAGTTTTTTTCAGAAAAGATAAGTAAGTAAAATAAGTAAAATACAAATACGAATATAAAAAAATTATTACAGAAACAATAATTGTAATGGTTCATTAAAAAAGAAACACAATGATTTATTTCTTAGTTGTTGACGAGACAAATTGTATTATCGAGAAAAAAATCTGATCGGAGGTTTATCTCCATTGATTACGGTAGTTTTTGCTTGGAGAAAAAGTGGCGAAATGAAACTGATATTTTCAGAAATGGATGGTCGACAGTAATGAATTAGTGGATGGAGAAAAACGTTTTGCGGAACTGAGGACAATATAACACACCCCGAGAAAGTTTTCGATGAAATACCTATACCATTAACGCTGGCCTATCTGTATTTTATCCCCTTGGTAATCCTTTATCAAAGGACCACTGAGCAAGCGCAATTTGTCAACACTGCCGTCGCCAAGATTTCATCGACAAAATCGCACGATCATTACTGAACGATTCAAAGCGTCAAACGCACAAAGGAGTCCCCTCGTAATTTTCTTCCTTCGAGCCAATTCCAAGAGCGGAATATGCAATCGTACTTTGATGTCCGCTAATAAAAATCAAGGTACATCCGTTTTTTCTCCAATCATGTAGAATACCCTATTATCATATACATAAATCTCTAAACGGAACTCACTCGAGTTTCTCAGCGATTGCTGCAGCAGTCGATATCAACTTTTTATTAAAAGTCTTGGGTTTATACAAAATTTAAATTATTTTTAGTACAATTCAGAAGACGTTACTTTCTTATGTAAATATGTGACTTTGTAATGGGTAAACGAATATTTTATTTGTGTCATCCTACTAGCACTGTTCAAATATTAATTTGACTAAAGAAATATTTTATTTAAATCAAAGAATGATCAAATATGTACATTATTTAATTTTTATACGATAATAGAATTTCTTATGCACTCGAGTAAAGAGTAATATCTCTTGCATCAGAAATCAGAATGAAACAATAAAATTTGAAACATGTTTTCGGTAGAAATATGCGAAGAATATAAAATGGAATGCATGTTCCAGAGTAAATATTAGCATTGATGCAAGGAGAAAAATATTTGCTTCACATATTTATATGTGTAGAAAAATAACGAAGTATCACTTGCAGGAATGAAAATATGTTTTTAATATTGGATATGGACAATCTTTGTTTATTATTTCAAGCATCAGATGATGGGACGATCTCATCTAGGGTTGCTAAATTAGACGTAGGGTCAGACGCCTCACGATAATGCCTTCGTTTAAAATAACAACCTCGAGCATTATCTACCCCAAAATGGAATATTTTTGCCGAGCTCCATTGGTCTTGTCTTCTCCATTTATTTGATATTATATTTAGGGGATTTGTTTCAACGATCTTTTAAATAATTTCCATCACTTACTCATGTAGAATAATTTGGTAAAATGCTAAGATTTTCCCCTAATGTAAAAGTTTACATTCACAATGTCTTTTTGCATTGCAAATCAACGAAGGAATTTTACTATTCTTATAAAAAATATAAATATAATATCAGTGTAATGAAATATAATATATAGGTAAGAAAATTAAAAATAAGAAATACATGATGAAAATTTATTGTGCACAGTGATTGCATTATTGGTAAAACTAAATTCAATCGATCTTACATGGAGAAAGTTAAATTTGATAAGGCCATGGAGGAAAGTAACAAGAGCGGAGAGAAATATAAGCTAGACAAGAAAGAAAATAGAAGCAATGACCTGTGTGACATAGATTGCTGATTTTATTTCTCCCCATGGCAAAATGTAATGAGGAAAATATCAACTCTTTTTTAAATTAAATTAAATTCAACATAGCTGTTCAAATTTTATTTGTTAACTCTAGATTCTAGAATCTGGAATATTTTTAAAACATCCGGATCTCACTTTTTATTTTAATCGTATGTAAAATTTTCTATGAAAAACGAATGGTTAAGAGAGAATATCAAGTGATTTTACGAAATTTAGAGAAATTTCACCAGATTTTGAAGGGAGTTAAAGGGATTTTAAGATATTTTATGGGGTATTAAGTAATTTTCAAAAATTTGATGGGATTCAAGGTATTAAGAGTTAATGATATTTTGAGTAATTTTAAGGAATATTAAGGAATTACAATGCCTTAAAAAAATTGTTAATTAAAATTCTTAAAATTCTTAACAGTCAGTTGAAATTTTGTAAAATTCCTTGAATCTCTTCGAAATTCTTAAAATAACTTAATATCCTATAAAATATCGCAATATCCCTTAAAATTACTTAGAATTCTATTATATGCTGTAAAATCTCTTAAAATTAATTACAATCCTATGAAATCTTATGAAATTCCTTTAAGTTTCGTAAAATCACTTGATATTCCTTAAAATTACTCAAAAAATCATGAAGTCAACATCATTATTAGTTTAACTAATAATTTCTTTAATTCATTTCTTATTTTTGCACACCTTTTGCTAAAAAGATTGTCTATTCCTTGTAATTTCAGGAATTTTTATAAGTTTCATAAAGTTCCTTAAAATCCCTTTAACATTCTTCAAAATCAGATGAAATTCTTTTAAATTTCGTAAAATCACTTGACATTCCTTGATACTCTTTAAAATTACTTAAAATTACTCAAAAACCCATGAAATTTTATTAAATCTCTTTAAAATTCTTGAAAATTAACTAAAATTTCGTAAAAGTAATTTTCAAGAATTTGATGGGATTCAAGGTATTTTACTAAATTTCAGTTGATTTTCAGAAATTGTAAAAGTTAATGATATTTTGAGTAATTTTAAGAAATATCAAGGAATTACAAATTCCTATATTTCAAAAATGATACATTCGCAATTATTTTTTATAGCTTTGAAACGCCTTAAAAAAATTGTTAATTCTTGACATTCCTGGATAGTCCTTAAAATTACTCAATATACCATGAAGTCTCATTAAATCTCTTAAAATTCTTGAAAATTAACTGAAGTTTCGTACAAGTAATTTACAAGAATTTGATCGGATTCAAGGTATTTTACTAAATTTCAGTTGATATTCAGAAATTTTAAAACTTAATGATATTTTGCATAATTTCAAGGAATATCAATGAATTACAAGTTTCTATATTTCAAAAATGATAAATTCTCAATTATTTTGTATACTTTTGAAATGCCTTAAAAAATGGTTAATTCATTGATTTTTAATTGTTTAGAATCCTCTGAATCTTTTTAGCAAAAATTTTGAGAAAATAGGAAATTAATCGCACACACATAGATACACATAGTATAAGAAAGTTTGAAAACACGTGTGAATTGAAATCTGTTTCCTGATGCAGCAATTTTCGCCTAAAAAAAAGAAAACAATAACCAAACAAACGAGTACAGAGTCCTATTCCTAACAAAAACTCTGCAGGTTCCATATCAGCATAGAGTCTCATTGTATAAATGTTTTATACGCTCTACAGAAGGCGTGAATAAGACGCCTTTTGTTTGGACTGACGCTCGTTGGTCCAGAAGAGAGGTGCTTTGAATTTCTGGATATGGCAATGCCGATACTGTGACTCTTTGGATTTCATTGTATATTGTATAACTGGAAACGAAACGTTTCAGAGCATTACTGCAGTACCAACTATCGCGACATAAGAGGGATGAGAGAACTCGACGGGGGGTAGGCGAGGCTTGGAAAGAGGGACTCGAGCAGGCATCGAATCAGCATTTATCACCCCAACAAGCCGGCTTTTAATGGGCTGTTCGAAAACTGCGCGAAATAATCCGAGAGTCGGAGGGTTGCATGAGAAGGCACGAAGGGTGGTTGCGTCACGACAATACCTTACGGTTCAGCGCACTTCGCCTGAAATCGCAGTTCAATCGAGACCTTGCAGTTCGAAGTTGCGTGTGGCCTCTGTTTAAACTAGACACGTGGCCACGTTTATGTAACGAGGGTATATATATATCGCAGTCCCTTGAAAACCGAAATCAAATATATTATTTCGGCACTGATCGCCGATCCCGTTCATCCTTCCATTGTCCTTCTCACAATCACCGACCCAGGAAAGTGATTGCCTGACTTTGACTTGTATACAGTTTATATTGACGAAACGGGACCAATTCTAGGATTTAATGCAATTCCAATTAAATGTTCTCGAAACTTTCCTGGCAAAGTGTTACGAGAGTTTGGGAGAATCGGAGAGTTGTGTGAGCTTTTGGAAAGAGCGAGTGGCTTTGGCAAAGATTATGTTCCTTAAATGCTTCGATTCTAGAACGTGCTTTCGTTTTCGAGAAAACGTTTCGCGCGGAAACCTACTTTCTTAGACAAACATTTACAGAATTCTACGATGGAAATATCGCCTCTTTTATGAAACTCGCTCCCCTTCAAGGTATTGACGATGTTCTTTAGAAATAGCGCCTGGAGTTTATATAATTTTTAAGGTCGTGTCAACATACTCTTTTTTCAATCGTTATTGCATGGTGAGAACTATATAGAAAAATATTTGAATTTTTACCAATCACAGTTTGAAAATTGTGTGAAACCATTTTCAATGATCGTATACCATTGAAGACTTTAACCATTTATTGCACTTCTGCAATAAAGTTCCAAAGGTTCAAAGAGAGAGAGTATCAATCATTGATTCTGAAAAAGTAATAAAATTTGAAAGTGGAATTCGATCACTGACGATTGAAATAGGAAGTAGAAGTGCCTGCAATAAAACGTGTTGCTATAAACGAAGTGACAAGAGAGTTCGTAGAACCGGCGTCACCGTATTAAATCCAGGAGACGGCACTCTTCATCCGGATACGGTGTAAATATGCAAATTATCGAAACTACCAACCTTCCTCGTCTAAGGGTTCCAGCCATGCAGCGTAGAGCTTGGTCGATGAGATTCAATTTACTCTCACCAAAATTGTGTAGGCACCGCGTAATACACTAATACACCTAGGGTAGAGCACGGTTCCCACCGTTATATTATTGCCTTAGCTGTAACGCGACAGTAATTTGTATGCAAAATTGTTTCCCCGAACGAGTCATGCGTATAACTGAAAAGGGATGACAAAAAAGTTGCGCTTTGCCCCAACTTTAACAACCGAGTTTCCAATTCACGCGTGACTATTAGCCATTTCAATTCTCACTTTCAATCAGTACTACATATCAAAATAAAAGGTCTATTTTCGATGTTTCTTCAACAATTGTTTTGCTTTCGAATTTCACTGCATCGCGTTCTTAATTTTACAAAGAATAAAAGATCGGAAAGAGTTAAATTTATGTGGCTCAACCAATTTTACTTTCGCAAATGGAATACAATCCTTTATTGATAGCTCATCCCAGAGGGGCTCCTTCTTATCTCCCTTAGTCGGGTGATGGATGCACCCTTTCCAAGTCCTTCGCAACCTCGTAGACGGGCGAATGGAAAGACGGAATAGAAGAAAAGAATGTTGCCCTTCGAAAGAACTGCATCGCAACCAAGCTGCGCGAATAAATCTACTGAGCTTTCTCGACTTTGCCTTCCTTTGAGTGCATTGCTCTGCTTTTGATTTCGTTTGTATGTACCATCAGGGGACCCTTCCTGAGTCTCCTGCAGCTATGCGATAGCTCTGGAGCTTTTCACCGTTCTCTTCAAATCCTATGGGGTTTGAACCGGACCGCTATGGTGGTATTATAGGATACAGTAGTTTCTGCACCCCGCTATTCTGTCCATATTGAGCAGAGGGTGCTTACGGAATTCTATTGGAAAAGCTGATAACCCACCCTCTTCGCGAAGGTACTCGTGGCAAACGCTTGGTTTCAGTTCGATGTACTTCAATGCCGAGTTCATTCTCTATAAGTTCATATACTCAACACTTCAATCGCACAACACATTTACATTTTTATTTTACAGTCCTCCTTCTGCATCGAGCCATAAAGATTTAGTCGTAAATAGTGTCTTTTTTGGTTTTTAAAAAATTGATGCTACAATATCTCGAAAATATCGAACACATTGTTGAAAACTTCTGGCGTTTTGGAAATTGCGCTAATCGTGTGAATAGGCCGAATTTTATAACTATCGTCAGTTTATTTTCGTAGAAATTAAAAAGTGAAGAGTTCTTTCATGATTGTTAATGGATATAGTGTTTCCCCTTTGAGAGGTGGTTCACAATTGTGAAGAGAAATCCTCGTGTAGTCCTTATCTTTCTCGAGGTGTCGAGGCACTTTCACCACGAGTTCAACTTAGAAATCATATACGAGCATCGGATATATACCTTTCAACGTCTATCGTGCCAAGACAAATCGTTAGAATCGCAGAAATCTCATGTGCCAAGGCGGTTTTTCCTCTCCTCGGCCACACACATGCATCACGGGTGAAAATCCGTTGCTACCGCACCTGAGACTATCAACAATTTTATAAATTGCTTTACAACCTTTCCCTAAACAGTCCCTAAAATTACTTATACATTTCCTAACAATTTCCAATTTATTGATTAGAGTGGCGACTTGATCAGGACACCTAGAATAACCAGAAATTAACAAGAATTTCAAAAGAGATTGACTAATTCACGCATTCTTATTCGCACCAACAGTACTTTTTTCAAGCAAGTATTAATACTCCAAAGTATTAACTCCAAAGAGTCAATCGATCAAGATGAGCAGCTTATAGCTAATAGCGAACCATATATAGGGGACTTTTTGAGTTTTCTTAACGCGCGTTAGGTTTATCGGGCCAACCGGTCCATCGGGAAATCTCCCAGTTCCCTATTGCTCAATTCAAGACTGAATATAAAACAAACTTGCACACTCAAGCACACTTGGCATTCTGTTCAGGGGATTCGCCAACTCCCTAATTCTTAATACAACTGATTGCTGATATTATTATGATATCAGAAAAAGATGCATTTTATCTTTAGATTTGCATCTGTGCAAAGTAGAACATTTCGATTTTCCTCTATTTATAAGATGAGTGTTGGGTAGTGGGCGCCTGGCCGGCCAGACCCCAGTCTACCGAAAGGAAAAAGTGCTTCTAAGTACCGGCTAAAGGATTGTCAATGCCCCTCGACGGCTCACTCCACGACGACACAACTTCCGAGAGCTGTTCCCTCTTTTTATTCCGAGATCGTCAACGTTCTTTCTCCGTCTGCACCCCGTCTATCTTTCGCAGTCCCACTTGTTCTTTTTTTTTACACTGTGCTTTTTCTCTTTCTCCCTCTCTCTTTATCACTCGCTTCTTAAGTGTTTTTTTCCTCTCGTCAATTGCTTCTTAAGATTAATTATTCGACCTTCTCCACAGCTTCAGCGTCATTATCGCTCTCGCAGACGACTAGACGAGGCACGCTCTATCAACGTGCATTCAAACTCTTAATACAATAGTTCCACCCCGACTATTTAGCACTTCATTCACACTCACCGTCGTAACTCGCTTGTTAAATGGGCAAAGGCCCTTTTTCCCAAAGAGTCGACATTGCGAAGAATGAATAATACATCTGCCTTGCGCACACTGTCAGAAGTATGTACGAGGAATACACATCGTTTACCAAGCCGGTTCTTGGCCTATTTTACAATTCCTTTGATACCCGGTCTGGTATAAGCCAAATCGAATGTTTTTCACAAGATCAACGTTATCCTTGGACCGCTCGATTCTGCAATTCGTAAGATGCGCCCAATCAAGTGCACAGAAAAATCCATGATCTCTGATCCGTGAAAGAGTAGATTCTATGTTTTTTAAAAGAATTCATTATCGTTTTGACTTTATTATTGGTGTAACTAGCAACTATGATCCGCGCGATTAATTTTTTATTTTTGCACACCTTTCGCTAAAAAGATTGTCTATTCCTTGTAATTTCAGGAATTTTTATAAGTTTCATAAAGTTCCTTAAAATCTCTTTAACATTCTTCAAAATCAGGTAAAATTCCTTTAAATTTCGTAAAATCACTTGACATTTTTTGATACTCCTTAAAATTACTTAAAATTACTCAATAAACCATGAAGTCTCATTAAATCTCTTAAAGTTCTTGAAAATCTACTGGAATTTTGTAAAATTCCTTGAATCTCTTTAAAATTCTTAAAATAATTTAATATCCTATAAAATATCTTAATACCCCTTAAAATTACTTAAAATTCTATTAAATTCTGTAAAATCCTTTTAAATGAATGCCAATCCTATGAAATCTTATGAAATTTCTTAAAGTTTCGTAAAATTACTTGATATTTCTTAAAATTACTCAAAAAATCATGAAGTCAAAATCATTATTAGTTTAACTAATAATTTCTTTAATTCATTTCTTATTTTTGCACACTTTTTGTTAAAAAAGATTGTCTATTCCCTGTCTAAGTTCAAGAATTTCTATAAGTTTCATAAAATTCCTTTAAATTCCTTTAACATTCTTCAAAGTCAGGTGAAATTCTTTTAAATTTCGTAAAATCACTTGACATTCCTTGATACTCTCTAAAATTACTTAAAATTACTCAATATACCATGAAGTCTCATTAAACCTCTTAAAGTTCTTGAAAATCTACTGAAATTTTGTAAAATTCCTTGAATCTCTTCAAAATTCTTAAAATAACTTAATATCCTATAAAATATCGTAATACCCCTTAAAATTACTTAAAATTCTATTAAATTCTATAAAATCCCTTAAAATGAATGCCAATCCTATGAAATCTTATGAAATTCCTTTAAGTTTCGTAAAATCACTTGATATTCCTTAAAATTACTCAAAAAATCATGAAGTCAAAATCATTATTAGTTTAACTAATAATTTCTTTAATTCATTTCTTATTTTTGCACACCTTTTGCTAAAAAAATTGTCTATTCCTTGTAATTTCAGGAATTTTTATAAATTTCATAAAGTTCCTTAAAATCCCTTTAACATTCTTCAAAATCAGGTGTAATTGTTTTAAATTTCGTAAAATCACTTGAAATACCTTGATACTCTCTAAAATTACTTAAAATTACTCAATATACCATGAAGTTTCATTAAATCTTTTAAAGTTCTTGAAAATCAACTGGAATTTTGTAAAATTCCTTGAATCTCTTCAAAATTCTTAAAATAACTTAATATCCTATAACATATCGTAATACCCCTTAAAATTACTTAAAATTCTATTAAATTCTGTAAAATCCCTTAAAATGAATGCCAATCCTATGAAATCTTATGAAATTCCTTAAAGTTTCGTTAAATTACTTGATATTTCCTAAAATTACTCAAAACCAAATGAAGTCTCATTAAATCTCTTAAAATTCTTGAAAATCAATTAAAATTTCGTAAAATCCCTTCAAAATACTTAAAATTCCACAAAATATGGTCAAATATTTTTAAAAATTCCAGGAAATGTGAGATGACCTCATATCTATAGAATGTCAATAAATTTTGTGAAACCCTCTGAAATTTTTTATAAAGTTTTTAAAATTCCATGATATCTCATTAAATCACTTAAAAATTCCTGAAATTATTTAAAATTCCACAAAATATCGTCAAATCTCTTAAAATTACTTTATAATCCCATAAAATGTCATGAATTACCTTCAAATTTCTGAAAATCACGTGATTCTCCAAAATTATTTAAAATCCAATGAAAATTTCGTAAAATACTTTAACATTTCTGAAAATTTAATTAAACCTCGCCAAAATCCTTTTAAATTTCGAGATATTTGACAACAATGTCAAATATCAATAAATGGTAACAATAAATGGTAACATCATCAATGGTAGTAATTTTAGTGAAGAATGTTTTTATTTTTCAGATTTATTTATTAATTTTATTTTTATTTTATTTGAGGTGAAAGCGCCCGAGTTCCAGTTTGAAAAAGTCTGAAATTCTGTCCAATTTTGAAACCCAGTTTATGTTTTAATTTTCCATTTTGAATTACCTTGAAACTTATTTGAAAGCCTCGTAATTTCAAGTCATCTTCACCTCCAGACTTAAAAATTCACGGAATTTAAAAAGTGAAAATATTCGATTGTTAATCTGCATGACTTTCAATACTTTCTACTTTATATCTCGAATTTTATATATTCAAGACAAGTGCATAAAAATGAGAATCGCATCGATCAAGAGTGTCACTAAAATAATAATTGCTCCTTTTTCAATCGGCATTTTAATGCCAATCGAGTACTGGCAAATAAACGATTGCGGCTGTAAATAGACATGAAAAACGCTGCCTCATAAATGAACGTCACAGCAAAAAGCTGTACAAGGCATCGTGCAGAAGATATCAACTTCGAATCAATTGCCTGTGCAACGACAAGATCACAATGTGGGAAAATGAAAAATTGATGCAGACAAAGTTCGACTGTTGAAATATTAATTATGGATGTTAACGTACTGATGAATATCTGAAAATTGGTCTGTTTTAATTATTTCTAATTAATTGCCAATTATAGGGAATCACGTATTTATGTTCTGATGCGATTACTTGACTGCAAATGTATTTCAATGACAGCTTTTTTAATGAGAACTTATTAATTTTAATTTGAAACCTAATTAAAAGCATGAATTGTAAGGAAGAAGATAAATTCATCTACGTAAATCGAAAAAGACTGTATCATTTTGATAAAAGTACAAAACGTACTAAAATTACGCCGTATATAATTTCAGAAGGCTAAACAATCAGCAGAGTGGTCAGAGTGATATCCGTGTAAATCGTAATCTTCTATAGAAACATTTCATCAAAGCTGTCACCAGAGGTCGGAAAAACCTGTGTAGTAACATTCTTTCGATTGAAGCGAAGTCGAGTACTTGGATGCTGTATCTGGTTTTAGATAAGACAGACGATAGTAAGTGAGAGAGAGAGAAAATAAGAATGAGAGCGAATTGAAGAGAGAAAGATAGACACACAAAGAGAGAGAGAGAGAGAGAGAGAGAGAAAGAGATCAGAAGCAATTGACGTGACCCCGATTCCAGCTTACAGGTGACGTTTCACGTAATTGGAACTCGATTTTCATCGGAAGGTTGACGACTGGTAGAGACGTGAGTCGAAGAAATTTAAAAATTGTCCCATCAGCACGATCCTCCTATATTGGAATTATCCTCGAATCACTTCTTCCAGGTGTTACCGAAACAAATTTACAATTAAGTGATAGACTTTTACATAACAAAATCAATTTTCCATTTTATCAATACTCTAATAAGATGCAGATTCCCTTTTGCAAAAGATAGATAGTCTTTATAAGATGGTGAAAAGGAAAACAATGGAGAAGAAGGAACGGAAAATTCATGAACTCAGCACAGGTTCTTATCTTAAAGATTATATCAAAGAGAACTTGACTTTTTCCGTTGCGACTTCTGCGAATTCTCCTAGAATTCATGGTATCGTTCCAAAGCTTTAGGGTAAAGTTTGAATGGTTGTTTGATGAGTATGCGTCCTCTACTCTCTGCAGCTTTATTTTATGGCTGTTCGTGACGCTGCTATTGATTGCGATTGGAAGGTTGATAAGGGATGACTGAATATTAGACGAAAATTTTAAGAATTAAGCTAGCTCTGCAAAGATTCGTTGCAAACTGAATTTTTGTATTATATTCGTTGAAGACGAATCTTAAGCTATTTCTATATTGAAAGAATCAGTGAAATTAATCAAAGAATTAAATCATGTCAGTTGTCGATATTAAATAAAGCTTCTCGATATCGAAATTTCATCAAGCACTTACAGTTCTTTGGTAATTTTAGATATTCTTCATAATTAATCATTTGTAAGTAGAGATTATAAATAAAGGCTTCTTGAAAATCAGAAGGATTCAATAATAATATAGGATGAATGTTCTATTTGTATTGTATGTTCACTTACTATCGATTTATCTCAGGGCTGGCGGAAGGGGTGGGTGTATGGTGGGTAGTACTACCCACACCGAAAATATGTGTTATATAATGAAATACCCTCCCCTCAGAAAACCTCTGTCGACTACTACCCACTGAAAGGCAAAAATACCCCGTATTCTGAGGGTCGCAAGTTCCCAGTGTCAATGAAGATCATTTCATTTATTGTATGATAGATTATCTCATTAAGGTCAAATTTCCATTTAAATTCAGAATTTCGAAGCGAATTCAATTAGAGTATGCCCTTAAAAGTAGATTTAACAAATCCGTCGAATTTTGTTTCCTTAGTAGACCCTCGTAAAATTGAAGAAGATTCGTAAGATCGTGTTAAGGAAATTGTCACGCAGAAGAGAAATCTGAGAAGCACTTCCTTTTCTTGAAAATGTCCCGAGTTGGGGAGAAGAAGGTTGACACATGCCCTTAGCATTTTCTGGGAACCACCCTAAACCAAAGTCTCAACCCGGATATTCACCATTGTAATACAGTATTACCAAATCACTACGGCTTAAGCGATTGGCCCTGGTCTTTGTCTCTCAAACTTCATTAGCTCTTTTACATATTCAAGTTTAGTTGAATCCTGACACCAGTCAAACAGGAAACTTTGATCTCGATAATATTTCTGAGGGTTTCCTTTATGTTCCTTTTGAAGTTTCAATGGAGTCAGAATATAGCTCGAAATGATTTTCGAGTATTTCTTTTTCATAAAAATATACAACAGTTATGTAGCTTCTCCTATGCCAAGTCCGGGATTTTTGATGTCAATTATTTGGCATCAGAGAATTTAAAAATGCTCTTCACTCTTGATATTTTTTAAGAAGAATACTTGCTGACTTGAGATACGGAAGACTCGGTTGATTCTTCTCAAAACGATTGATCGTCGAATAAATTCTGTCTCGAGAATTTCCGTCTGCCTCATTCTCTTCTCCTCCCCCAGCGATTCGTCTGCCAGTCGAGGGATCAGAGAGAGACATGCGAATCAATTTTACACGACATATAGTTAGTGAGTTTATCGTGTTATTGTCAGGTGGGCGTGTCGTATTTCTATCATGTCATAACGTCGATGCTCGAATTATATAATGATGAGAAATATTAAGTATTAGCAACCCGAAGCTACTGATATCAGAAATCAATTTCGGAATTTCGAGCTCTGGAAACTCCATCCGAATAGCTTCTATAGCCCAGAGGCACGAATCGAATTGCAGTAGGTATAGACGTATAGGGTAAGGCCATTGTCCAAATGTAGGGCAACAACGACAAGCCATATGGCATCGAAATGACCCACCAGGGACTTGCTTGTACGTGCAATTGTAGAGTCTAGTTTGCTGAATATGATGCTAGCTGGGGCATTGTCGTTAGGCATATTCCACTTTTTGTTCCTGCATACTCCGTTGCACACGTTGGTGAATTCGTGAATTTGTGTTAGTGTTAGTGTTATTAGACGTTCGTTGAAACAAGAGCTTAGCACGATGTGCAAGTCACTGAGTGATTGAGAGCATGGCCCATATGACAGATTTCTCCTTTGAAGAAGTAGACTGCGAGCTCCCTCAAAGGGTTTTTACTTATTTTGATGAATTCTCTCCTGTAAGGTTGACTTTTTGACCCAAGAGTTCAAGATCGATGAGACACTTTTAGCACATCTGAGGGGATTATAAAAGAAGAATTATAAACTAACGTCGATAATGAGTTAAAAGTCTTCAACTCGAGCATTTAATCTTTCAATTTCTGTCAAGCATACAAATTCATTCAGGTTCATTCATTATACAATTTGAATGGGCGATTTTAACGATTTTAAGATAGATAAGCATTTGAAACGTTATTGAATGTCAGGGAAATGTCAGGGAAATGCGAGTAGCTGTCAGGGAAAATAGAAACTGATCTATTCATAATCCTATCTTGAAAAAGTGGTGTCACGAAATGTCTCGAAAATCTCGCACACATTGTTGTTGCAAATCTGATTGGTTTTTGAATGACTTGAAGTTGAAAGAAGAAAAACAAACTAATGGTGCAAAAAAATAGCAGGAAAACCTTCGAAATATGTTAAAATTCGTTAAAATTTCTTAAAACTCCCAAAAACATTTTGAAATCCCTTAAAAATCCACAAAAAGGATTAAAATCATAAATGTATTGAAATCCAACTTAAAATTCGTAAAAAGCTCTTCAGAATTTAATGCACATGATTTCTTTACGTATTTTAAGAAATTTTAAAGAATTTTAATTTCAGGAATTTTTATAAGTTTCATAAAGTTCCTTAAAATCCCTTTAACATTCTTCAAAATCAGGTGAAATTCCTTTAAATTTCGTAAAATCACTTGACATTCCTTGATACTCCTTAAAATTACTTAAAATTACTCAATATACCATGAAGTCTCATTAAATCTCTTAAAGTTCTTGAAAATCACCTGGAATTTTATAAAATTCCTTGAATCCCTTTAAATTAAAAAATTCTCGTTAAAATTTCTTAAAACTTCCGAAAACTTCCTGAAATCCTTTAAAAATTCACAAAAATGATTAAAATCATAAATGTATTGAAATCCAAGTTAAAACTCGTAAAAAGCTCTTCAGAACTTAATGCACATGAAATCTTTACGTATTTTAAGAAATTTTAAAGAATTTTAATGTTTATCATGGTGTCTTAAAGGATTTTACGAGATTTTTTATTGTTTTTTAAAAATTTTGTGGAATTTTGAAAAGTTTTGTACTCTCTAAACTTTAATCAGTGAAATTTAACTGATTACCAGTCAAATTCCACTGATTTTCAGTGACTCTTTTCTCACGATTTTAATTAGTGAAAAATCTACTGGGAATCAGTGAAAAGTCACTGAAATTTTTAGTAGTTTAGTGAAGATGACTGAAAAATTCAGTGACTTTTGACTGATTCTCAGTGAATTTCCACTGATTAAAATTGTGAGAAAAGAGTCACTGAAAATAAATGGAATTTGACTGATTCAATTTTAGAGAGTAAAATTTCTAAAGATTTTTATATATTTTAAGGAATTTTAAAGTTTTTCGTTACATTATAAAGGATTTTGAGAAATTTGGAAGAAATTTTAAAGAATTATAAATATTTTCGTGGAATTTCAAAGGATTTTAAGAGTCTCATAAGAATTTTCAGTAATTTTAAAAGATTCTAAGAGGTTTCTATGAATTTAAAAGGATTATAAGAGATATGCATAATATTTAAAGGATTTAGTGTAATTTTAAACAATTTTAAAAAGATTGTAAGAATTAAGAAAAATTTTGATTTTTAAAAGTAATTTTAAAGGAATTAAGAGGCTATTAGGAATTTTAAGTGAGTAAAAGAGATTTGTATAATATTTAAAAGATTTAGTTGAATTTTAAAAGGACTTCATGAAGTTTTAAGAGATTTTTAAGGAAGTTTAGGGAATTCCAAAAATTTGAAGGAATTTTAAAGGATTTGACAAATTTTTTATGATTTTCTTTTGAATCAACAAAATTTCATTGATTTTTAATGACTTGAAGTTGTAAGAAAGTAAATAAATAATAAATAAATCGTGTTGGTCTGCTATAGTAATAATAAATTATAGTTCTTTTAGCAGATTTTAGGTTTCCAAGAGTTTCAAGGATTATGAAGGATGTTCAGACATTTTTTGAGATTCTGTAGATTTTTAAAGACTTCAAGAAATGTTCGTAAAAAGAAATTTATAAATTGCGAAGTTATTTGAAAAGAAAGCTTTGATAAACTTTAATGGAAGCCAAACCCGATATTTTTTCGTGTGAGAGTCAAATCAAAGTTTAGAGAACCGCTTGCAAAAGAGTTTTCCTAGCATATGTGATTTTATTAAAAATTCATACGTTTAGGAACTGCCGTCAGAGTCGAGTTTGCAAGGCAAGGTTTATGCTGTCAACCCTCTTCTGGTATGGCGAGACGACGATGCAACACTGGAAAAGGCCATAGTACCGGGAAAGCGGATATACGCTGCAAGATATCAAGATTTTACCCTTGCCAACCTCTCGACTAGGCATTCTACTGCGAACTGCTACATCCGTTCGCAAAGATAGACGGGTCTGAGGGTGAATCTCATTTAAATAACAGATAATTGCTGCTTCTGTTAATTGAATCGTTCAGAGGATCATTCAAAGAGTTAACCAAGATTCCCTTAGTCACTGTATTTTATCGACAAATCCCCAGCAGATTTACGCTGAAAATGCTATAAATTGCATCTGTTCTCTCGTTGCTTTACGTCAAGTAAATGTCGTGAAATCTCGCTTAAATTGGGATAATTTCATAAACCTCTCCTTTTCTCTATTCCTTTTTCATAACTCTGAAGAATATTCCGATAACAATGGCTTAACAAAAAATAGACCTTTAATTAAAACTAAATTTAAATTATAACGTTTTTCGACTAAGAATGATAATTTTTTAATATTATAGCATTTAAAAATATGTCTGAGTGATTAGCTTAAATTTATAACATACACTGTGTTTGAATTTTCAATAATGCTCGACTCATATATTATAAGAGCAAGTATGTAATATGTATGCTGTAAAATAAGCGTATATGAGTGGCTATGACGTTGACATGAAAAGTGGAAATTTGTGGAATAGTTTTATGTTTCGAGGCAGATTCAATTCCCGTGTTTCAGAGACTGGGTCAAATATGCACTCCACAAAATTTACTGGCAGTTTACAATTTTTCTTGCAATTTCACCTACAAAGTAGAGTATGTAGTCATCTATTTCGCAGAAGAGGGAATAAAAATATACTGTTTGCTGAAAGAGATTAATTAGAGAAAGATTAAAGTCAATACTTTGGTGCAAACTCGTCTACATTATGCAATTTGAAGCAGAAAAGGTCCCCCAATGGCATAAAAATCGAAAGTAATTAGAAATGTTTCTCATTGTGATGCTCGCAAAAAGTGAGAGTTATTTGTTCACAAAAAGAATGCCTGCAAAGGAAGATCAAGATTGAGATCGAAAGGGAAAAAGAGAAATACGACTGTGTCGACAACGATGAGAAGAGTGAATGAAGAAAAAAGATATAAAAGGTACTTCAGAGTCTATACATAATAAGTTAAAGCCAGCATCGATAAACGGTTCCATTAGTGCGGCTAAGTGTGCTTGTCGTTTATTAACTCTCGCTATTGCGTACTGTACATACACATACACATTATTTCTTTATCGACTGGGCACAAGGCTTATAATTTGAGATTGTTTAGCACCGTTTACAGCACTTTAGAACCACCTTTTAGAATAAAAATGGATTCGTAATTTGTTCAAGGTAAAAAATTGATAAAACATTAAATTGCAGACATAAACATTTTTTACTTTCTGAGATTACTCACTTTGAAGATACCCGCCTTCGCGAAATAATCGCATTTTTAAATATTTCACATTTTTTTCGGATAAGTTGAACACGAGTGCGCACTAGAGATAAATCTTTTTGTATCTACGAATGTTTCTATTTTCGATAAATCAGAAATTCAAAATATATGCAAAACTAGCATCTCAACTGATTTATTTTAATGTAACTAGCAAACCAACACGCGCGCTACGTGCACGATTATTTATTTTATTTTTTACAACTTCGTCATTCAAAAAGCAATGAAATTTCGCTGATTGAAAAAAGAGTAGATTTGAAACAACAATTTATGCGAGATTTTTAAGACATTTCGTTATACAATTCACCTTTTTTATAACAGAGAAATTTTAAAAGCTTTCTAGGAATTTTAATAGATTTCGACAATCTTTGAGTGATTTTTGCGAATTTTAACGAAATATAATATAATATAATATTTTAAGAGATTTCTTAAAGATAGGTAATTTTAAGGGATTTGAAATGTTTTAAAATTTTAAGGAAGATTATGAGGTTTCTAAGAACTTTAAGGGATTTTAACGAATTTTAAGCGAATTCAAAAGATTTTTATGATTCTTTAAAGATTTTGTTGAATTTAATGAGATTTGTAATAATTTTAAGGAATTTAAAACGATGTAAAGGGACTTTAAATGTTATCCTGGAATTTAAAGAATTTCAAGAAGTTTCTGGGAACTTTTAGTTTTTCACGAATTTTAAAAGATTTCAAGAGACAGAAAAACGCTTATCTCATTTTGAGAAATTTTTGTCTCACTCTCTAAATCTGAATTCGTGAAAAGTGAGCCACTAATTTACTTTAGTGAAAATTTTTACTAATTATTAGTGGTATTTCACTATTTCAATTCGTAGCTTTCAACTTTTCACTAAAGTTTTACTTAAAAATAACTAACAATTAGCAGAATTTTTCACTAAAGTAAATTAGTGACTCACTTTTCACTAATTCAGATTTAGAGAGGATTTTGAGAATTTTTTGTCTCATTCTGAGTCAAAGATTTAACTGTGAGATTTTTATAAGTTTTAAGGGCGTTGGACCCAAATGTCAAACTCAAAATTCCATTCTCCATTTTACTTAACGAAAATTATAGATAAATATTTTTTCGCTCTGTAGCGCTAATCTTTTTTCAAATATAATACTGCTTACAGAGCGAAAAAATATTTAAATTCGATACTTTTTGCATAAAACGAAGAATTAAAAATCTAACTTCAAAATTCAATATTTTCGTTTCACTGAAAAAATATTTGAATTTGTTATATTCTCACTCTGTACGCATGATTCTAGATAAAAATTGATTAATTCTACAGAGGGAAAAAGTTCCAAATTTACTATTTGTTGAGTAAAATGAAGAAATCGAATTTTTAGATTAGAACTTTGCTTCAACACTCTTAAAATATTTTATCGGGTTTAAAGGATTTTAAAATTTGTTAGATAATTTTATTCAGGGATTTCAAAAGATTTTGTAGAATTTTTACGGATTTCATGAAATTTGATAAGATTTCTAAGGATTTTAAGGGATTTGAAATGTTAAAAAATTCCAAGAGGTTTTTAGGCATGTGTAGAGCTTTTTTCTTGTTTTACCTTGGATTTCAAGACATTTATAATTTTAATCGTTTTTGTTGATTTTCAAGGTATTTCAGGAGGTTTTTGGGAGTTTTAAAAAATCTTAACGAATTTTACGGTATTCGGAAGATTTTCCTGAAATACGAGATTTTCGAGACATTTCTTGACACCACTTTTTAAAAATAGTTATACAAAATTGAAGATGAGAACAAAATCTGACTTTGTATAATTAATACTTTATCTTACGAATCTCATAAATAACTGATAAACTTTTCATTCGCTTTTGAGAGCAGAAATCTATTCACTTATATCCGCGAATGGAAAACAATGTACTCTGTGGGATACCATAGAATTTCGCCATACATATAAAGTATTCAAATGATAACGGAACCGTGACACGCAGTGACGCGCTTCTTAAATATGGTAATGCTTATAAGAAGTTGGTTTAGAATACTGTTTCGATGTTGATTCGGTATCATACTGCAGTGCTATGTCTTATCCGCGGGTCATGTTAGGATCAGCCGCACATTTCTATGTAACGGTAGACGATGCACCTGCGCCCATGTAAAGTTCTCTAGAAAAGTCGTGCGTTCTCGGAATGTGCATTCGTTCGAGTGCAGCATTTATAACATCGACTTACGATCTTTCGTAAATTTACGTTCTAAGTCCTAATACAATTGATGCGTGATTAACTGTACACGTTTCCAATCAACCCACTTGGTATGTGAAAGGATAACTTTCTAGCAATTTCATTCGAAAGTAAACATTTTTTCTATGGATCTGCCACCTGAGCCTTTACCCATTTACTAGATTGAACGAAATATCCAATTTTTATCCCAAGAAGTAGCTCTATAAATTACTATATGCTATATCTACGTTGAGCAATAACTAACATACTAATTTTACTGCTGATATTAGACTGAAGTTTCAGACGTCTCTTCGGACGATTTTTTGTTTTCAATTTGTCGAATTGTATCATCAATGTTGTATCAAATTTATTGTGATTTTTAGAAATTTTGAGCTCTCTAAACTTGAATCAGTGAAATTTAACTGATTACCAGTCAAATTCCACTGATTTTCAGTGACTCTTTTCTCACGATTTTAATTAGTGAAAAATCTACTGGACATCAGTGAAAAGTCACTGAAATTTTTAGTAGTTTAGTGACGATTACTGAAAATTTCAGTGACTTTTAACTGATTCTCAGTGAATTTTCACTGAATAAAATCGTGAGAAAAGAGTCACTGAAAATCAGTGGAATTTGACTGATTTAATTTTAGAGAGAGAAATTTTACCATTTACTGCTATAATTTTATTGAATGAATTGAATCTAAAGAAATTTAAAACGAATTGGCGATATTTTACTGGAATTTAAAAGTATTTAACTAGATTTCATGGGATTTTAAGTAATTTTAAAGGATTTAATGATATTTTGTGGAATTTTATTATAAGTATGTAATATGATGAACTTTCAAAAGATTTCAAGGGATCTTACGACATTTCATTGGATTTTTACAAAATTGCATTGGATTTTTAGATATTTTGAGAGCTTTAATGGGATTTAATGGGACTTTGAATAATTTTAAGAAATTAAAAAAGGCTTTACGAAACTTATTGAGATTTTAAAAATATTAAGTGAATTCACGGTATTAAGACGAATTTTATGAAATGTTGAAGGATTTTACGAAATTGCATGGAATTTTAAGTAATTTTAAGGAATTTCGCCAGATTTTGAAGGATGTTGAAGGGATTTTAAGATACGGTATGGGAATTTTACGAGAGTTCATGGGATATTGAGTAATCTTAAAAGATTTTACGAAATTTAAAGGAATTGTATGAATCTTATTGAGTTTCCTGGAGTTAGACAAGGATCAATTACAAGTTTTTATAATTAAAAAATTAAAAATTCTAATTTATTCTGTTTTTTTTGTTTACTCTAAAATGGCATCAGTAAATAAAAAAAGCGGTTTCTGTACCTTGGTTTCTATTTTTTGGATATTATAAACAAAAAAATGGAAACAAAAAAATTCGTCAGAAAATACGTTTGAAACTTCAGTCCAATACTGCTGATGTATCTAAATTTTTTCGAAAACGGGAAACACATAAAGAAGAGAGAATTACGGTGTAGATGAAGATAATTTTTGTTTAATGATGTAATTATATCCAGAATGGACTTACTTGTGGAAATAAATTATTTAAAAATCAAATGGCACTTTAGTTTCCATCGAATGCTTCGATAAAATCTTCGATAATAAGATTCCGCAAGTAATTAAGGCGAATCTCTGGAAATAGGATGTGAGACTCGAACGCTCCCGTTAGAAAATCGAGAACGGTACTCGAATTGACAGACGCGTGCGAATGGGTTGAAATCATTGTCGTGTTAAAAGGCCGCAAAACCATATGAGATAATCGTGTTCTGCTTATCTATTTATTTATCGAAGAAAAACAAACATCCTTTCGTGGTAGAGTGTACTTTATGAGATTAGCGAGTCTTGCCTGCATCGCTGTACGATCCTATTCAACGTCACTTTGTTATTCGCTATTACATTTCTACTGCCTAACGCTGTCGACCTCATTGTATGTATACATGGGCCTATTGAAATAGAATCGATAATCGATTGCTGTGCAATGGACCGAAAAAGATACTCGTAATTTTAATCAGTGGTGCTGGTTGTTCATGCCAAGAGCTGCATAAATTCATATACACAAATTTCCAACGAGATTGAGCAAATTTGCAAATGAGGCTACGAGCTTATTCCATTTTTTATTTCGGATAGATTGAACTATTGCCGAAGGCATTATTTTAATTAATTTCTAGAAAGGTTGGATGAAAAAAGGGATGTCTGAAAATTCATTTGTTTTTAATGAAAATATTTAAGCATTCTGGCCAATAAATTTTTGGAATTTTTAATTTTAAAAATGAAACGGATTTGGCTAGGGATGTCTGCACTTGCAGTAAGCTGTGTTAGGATCCCATGTCCTAATGGGTTGCCATACATTATCGCAAATGAGGAAAGTTAGAGGCCATGTGGCGCCATCTGCAGAGCTGCACCTTCCAACTTCATAACCGGTCGGAACGGGTAAAATTGGTCATGCATCCACGAATTTCCGAACAGTTCGTACGCTTGAAATAGTTCTTCCTAGATTCCAGGATTTCACTTGAAACTAACTCAGTATGATTTCATTTGAAAACTCGCTGAAAATATTCCACATGGGATGTTCCTTCTTTTGCATATATATATATATATCAAATTTATAAAAATTCTTCGATCTACTTTGCAGTACATATTATAATGTTGATAAAGCCTCAAAGAAATCTAAAATGTGATCGAAATGTGAGCTCAATACTTTTCCATACATCAGAATTGTGATCACTCGTCCAGTGAAAATACCTCAGGAATATTTCAAAGAAGGAAACTCCGAACTTTAAAGCTGCGTCGCTCGACCACAAAAGTATTACACATACTGGAATTCCTTCTTCGAGAAATCCCCAAAGTTATTACATGGTTGAAAACTTCCTAAATAGAGCTGAGGAAGGTTAAATCTTCAAAATAACAGAGAAAAAAGCTAGACTTAAGCCCATCTTTGGTCTTAAAACAAGACCGTAAAAAGTGAGAGATCTTGTTTTATGACTAAAGAGGTTTAAATCCAAAAGCGGAATTAAATTAAGGTGTCACAAAAACATGCTACCCTTGTTGTATTTCAATGGTAACTATCTGTAATTGTGTTCAACGAGAGTTTAATCCTGTGCTGGGATCACGCGTTTGCCGGACTTGACTATGTAACATTTTATTACGGCGAACAAGGAACACGGGGAACACAAAGTTCAACTCAGCAAGGGGCCAGAACGAACAGTTCTCAGTTCTTGTCCCAAGGGCGCAATTCACGTAAAATAGTTCTCTTAGCTTCCTAGTTCGGGTGCTAAATAATTACGTTAACCCTTGTTACTTCATTTTCTTATATACATACAAATAGTTGTTTAAACTACTTCCAAAATTCAGAGTTCGAATTCATTTATCTTGAGGGATGTGTGCACGGAGAAAAAAAGTATAATGAAGTAAAAAATCTAAGTTTTCTACAGCAAATTAGCAACATTGCTGAATACTGAACTTGCTGCGGAGTTAAAAATTTTTTTAAAGCAATCTACATTTTGTTAAGCAAATAACAACCAAATTCTTTTGTTTTCTAAGAGCAAACAGTTTTCTCAGACGAATATTCTGTACTTTTAGATAAATGATGATAATACGAAACAATATAAAAACGATTTGCAATCTGAAAATCAAATGTCAGTTCATCTACCAGAGGAAATTAAAACCCGGGAATACGATTCGCTTTTGTGAGGTGAAATTTTTCGATCGAAAAATTGCGTACGCGTTGTTGCGCAATGACTGTGGCTTGCAAATATCGTTTGTCGAAATATGTAGTTGAAAATTAGCGAACTTAATAGCAATAACCGTTGAAGAACGACGAGCGAGTGCCGTTATTTGTGCCGACAAATTGAGTCGCCAGGACATAGAGTGCCTTTTAATCCAATTCCGTCATTGGATTTCGCGATAGCTATGCTAAAAGCTACTTTCGAATTAATATGCGAAAGTCACGTAAAGCATTTTGGCAGGGTAACGACGTTTAATGTGGAAAAAATGTATCTTCAAACAACATAGATATTTCTATTTGAGTTATAAACTCTAGTATAATTTTATTCAAATACCCTTAATCCATTTTACGATCATTTGATTTTGTGAACAATTTTATCCTTGGTATACTAGAATACTGAATTCTTTGATATATTGTATCCTTTATCAATAAATGTACATTTACGTAACGGATTGGCGGAAAATGTTTTCAAAATTCAAGTAATAATATACCTCCATAAATCAACGGTATTAATGTTCCCATGTAATAACAATATAATAATTATGATAATAATATCAAAATATATTTTTATTAATAAGTATATCAATCTGAAACAAGGCAATGCAGATATTATAATCTATTTTGAGACTTAAGTCATAAGTACTAAGTTCCTACTAAGTATCCAGATTTGGCTGATGCTAAGTAATTAAGGTAGTATAATGTTAAAGTTTGATGCACTCGATGCCCATTTCTCCATCGGAGACTACAAACTCAAACTTCAAGGACTTCAGTAAATTCTGTAAAGGTTCAATAATAATGTATGATTCAATTTAAGATACCAATTTCTTTTAGAATGCACACTTAACCCAGTGTGTTTTATCATCAATGATCTGGGCCAAGTTTGGGAATTTCTGCATGAAAAGGAAAAAAAATGAATATAAATATTCCGCTTTATAATAAGTCTACAATTAATCATAAAAAGTCTGAGTTTCCGTTTTAATATCAATCTTTCCATGTAACGTTAACTTGTTGCTTTCAGGAGGCAAAAAATTGCTCAATATGAAATTCCAATTGCAACCTCTAGAGACGGTGTAACAAAATTAATATTGAGATTGGACAGAGTGGAGGTTTTATCAAGGAATAGTGTATGAGTAAAATAAGGGTTTATTACAAGCTTCATCGAAACGCACTACACGAGACAAAATATCGTTTTATCGACGCCCACGAGGTAGATATTCTGTGTACTACTGACCATCGAGCACGTATTTGCGAATACGTGTGACACGTTTATAGCACCATTCGGTCACACACGTTCGGAATTTCTTTGAATATCAATGCGTTTCAGTATCGCAAAGTTATGTCGGTACATTTGCAGCAGTGTTATATGCTCAGATTATCTGACATTATATCTAGTGGATGGTTCTATAGATTACATCAGCATTATCGATTTATCACTTTGTAATTGAAGCGATTATAATTTTTTCATATCCATCAAAAGGAACTATTCATATAGGCATTTTTATTTATTTTTTTACTTATCTATTTTTAAAAATCTGCCCACTTCACGGGCAAATTCTCATTTACACGTTGCGCTTATCCTTATAAAGGTTTGCCAACCTTTATGGCCGTTGTATACTTTTGTTTTAATTACGTTAGTTTTTTAATTACAAAGGAAATCTGATTTACTTAAAGTTCTATCGACCTTAAGAAACACATTGTTATCAGGATGCTTGCGCTTCGCGCTCAGCTTTATTCGCTGCTGTATAATAAATTCAAATAAATCATTATCAAGGCGTGTTTTCGGACGATTTCTGGAATTAATTATTCATTTTCGCGATTATATCGAAAGCTAAGTGTTTTATAAAAAAAAAACTGTTGAAGTATTTAACGAAGTTTTCATGGGATTTTAAAGAAGAAAAACAAACCAATGGCGCAATAAAATTTCAGGAGAACGTTTCAAATACTTTAAAATTCGTTAAGATTTCTTAGAACTCCCAAAAACCTCTTCTAATCTAATGTCCTGAAATCCAAGTTAAAATTCGTAAAAAGCTTTACAAATTTCTAAAAACCTCTTGGAATTTCTTAACATTTTAAATCTCTTAAAATCTTTAGAAATCTCATCAAACTCCATGAAATTCTTCAAAATTCTATAAAATTTGTTTAAAATTAGAGAAATCAATAAAGTTACTTGACAACTTTAAAATACTTTAAACCCCATAAGATATTCTAAAACTCATAGAACGCTCTTGAAATCTTTTAAAATTCGTGAAAACTTCTTAAAATTCTTTAAATTATATGATAACATTTAAACTCCCTAGACGTCCTTTCAAATCTATTTAAATTATTAAAAATCATGAAATCCCTTAAAACTATTAGAAATCTCACAAAATTCTTAAAAATTCCATAAAAACTCTCAAGAACCTCTTGAAATTCTTTAGAAATCCACAAAAACCATTAAAATCATAAATCTCTTGAAATCCAAGTTAAAATTCGCAAAAATCTCTAAAAATTCATAAAAACCTCTTGTAATTTCATAAAATTTAATATCTCTTAAAATATTTATAAAACTTATCAAATTCAATGACTTAAAAATTTTACAAAACCTTTTAAAAATAAGAAAAATTTAATAAAACCCCTTAAAATTTTACTACAACCTTCGAAATCCTTTTAAATTCTGCAAATTCTTTTAAAAAGCATATATGTATAGAAATTCTTTTGAAATCCCTCAATAAAATTACCTTAAAATTCCCAGAAAATTCTTAATATTCTTAAAATGTTACGATATCATTTAGTCTCTTTACGTCCTTTAAAATCCATTAAAATTATTAGAAATCTCGTTACATTTTATGAAATCTTGAAAATTCTATAAAATCTTTTAAAAACAAAAAATCGCTTTAAATTATTTAAATCTCTCTAAAAAAAAATAATGTAACGAAATGTCCCTAAAATCTCAGATACATTGTTGTTTCAAATCTTCTCTCTAAATTTAAATCAGCAAAACATTGATTTTTTTGTTGACTTGAAGTTGTAATAAGAAAGTAAATAAATAATCATGCGTTGGTGGTCTGCTAATTTTATTAAAAATTCCATGGCATTTTTAATAATTTAAAGTAATTTTAAGGAATATCAAGGAATGGCAAGTAATTTTAAGAAATTTTAATGAATTTTATCATATTTTTCAGGATGTTTAAGCGATTTTAAGGAATTTTATGAAACTTCTGCCGATTGTTTATAGAATCCTCTGAATCTTTTTAGCAAAAGGTCCTTAAAGAGGTTCTTAAAAAAAGTGGTGTAACAAAATATTTCGAAAATCTCGCATAAATTGTTGTTGCAAACCTGACTGACTTTTGAATGACTTGAAGTTGTAAGAAGCAAAAAAAAATGGTGTTTGTTTGCTAATAAATTGTAAGTGTAATTGCAATTAATTGATATTCCAAGAAACATTTTTTAAAATCTGTAGAATACGATGAATACAGTGTACACACACATTTGTTGGAAAATTACTCAATATTTACCATTTCCAAGTAAAATATTAAAACAAGTTCATGTTAACATAACAATGTTAAAAATCGATCAGACAATAGTGAATATAGCGATGAAAGATCAGCGCAGTTATGTGTTTTGAAAGGCGGTGAAGTTAAACATATGCCGTGTTCTGTAATATCGTAACCAACAATTTCAGATATGTTTTCGATTTGCCTTACAAGACCATGTACAGCGATCTTATATATATATATACGTGTTCTGCATTCTTGGTCATTGTAGATGCATTTCATATTTTAAACAAACACCAGAAAAAATGTAGAATTAATAATAAAATATTTTTTTAAATATATATATAATACATATTTGTATATATATATATTTATAAAAATATAGTTTTGTGACTCAAGGCGTTATAGGATTGAAAAATGACAAGCATATAAACTTAAGATTATTATTAATGGCGAGGAATTATCGAAAGGTTGTGGTGAAATCAGACGTTGATTCTAATTTATTTCTTACCACTGATAGGATTAAATCCCAGTCCATGCCTATTGTGAAAATTATGGAGAATAAAGAAATGTACGGCGAAACTAATCAAGCAGACATCTCAGACTTTCTCTCGTGTGCGCTTACGACTATGCGATAAGCTTGGGATACGGGATCGTAATCTAATATCAACGTCAGCCATATGCCAAAGGTAATGCTAGTAGCCAAGAGTATTCAATACGGAATGTACGGATTATGGACTTTTACTTCAACCTCTTGCTTCTCGCTGCTGTCAAACGATAATGAGAAAGTTAGGAATGAAGACAAATTGTTTATCGAATCAAAATATTATCGTTGTGTGTCATAAGAGTGAAGAGATAATTTTCATGGCATTCATTTGCCGGAGAACATTCACGAATTACTCAATTTCAAAACAATTACTCAATTTCATAACAAAACATTCATTTGAAATATGTAATTTGAAAAATTCATAAAAGCTCAATGCTGCACAGAATGGAATGATGGTCGCACGTGGTTTGCACATATAATACCTGTTAGTGTGTGATATAAAGGAAGAAAGTGTCCTAAGGTTTGGGATGATCGTAAAGTGTTAACTCTCTGAACTGTAACACAGTATGTAATGTGCGTAATAAAATCTGGCGGAAAAGGTACAGGAGGTCTTTCTGGCACATGAGAATCGCCACACGGGTACGATGATATTTGATTTATGCTCGTCGTGGGCCGCCGGCTGAAAAAGAAATGATTATAACTAAGATTTATTTCGAGCTCTTTACTGTCACAACACCGACTTACAGAGAGCCTCCCGCCATCCACACTAAGTACAAACTCGTTGGATAAAATTCCATTATTCAATGGGGACCAGTTCTCCGAAGGCGAAAGCGATTATTTAATGCCACGAAGCAAGTGTTAAATTAGAATAGATTGCGCTGTTCAATAGCCGACATTCGAAACGTTCGCCTTCCAACAGGTAACGTCGGTATGTACTTACAACCAGCTTTTGGTATTTAAGTCTTGAAAGCTTCTTGGCGACAATTCACTGTCAACAAGGAAACTGTCAACGGTCATTAGATCAATGCCTTGATGAATTCGATCCCCATAATCGCATTTAAACTCATTCATTGCATAATTGTATATGTAACCAGGGAACCAGTTGCAAATTTTTCTGTATCAGGAACCTTTGATGTAGTTCAACTTGCATTATTCAGTTAACGGATTAAATTTGTAATTTATTTTGTAATATAATTTTCCAAGTTATATTGCACTAGAAATTGTCCAATTTATACATTTTATGTTGTGTTAAACTTGTGAAGTAAGTAGCTCTTGTTATTCTGCACTTCTTGTACGCCTCGAGGGTATGAGAATCTTACAAAGTAAGTTTATCTTGACAATTACTTTGATTGCTTACGTGCCCTAGATATTCTGAATTTGAATCATTTCCCGTATATTTTAGTCCAATAATGCTTTTTTGAATAATTTTGTATACCGTATTGGTAGACGTATAAAATCTAAAAAAATATTTCTCTCCATATTGCCTAACTAGATTCATTTTCCACATCTTCAGTTTTGAAAAGCTGAAATTGAATATTTTTTCAGTAGAAAAAATCTCATATTAACGAGTATTCTAAAAGGGCAGCGAAAATCAGCCAATATATATTCAATAACTTGAAACCGTTTGGGGTGAAATTTCGTGAATATTTTTTTTTTTTTTTTTTTTTTGTAGAAACCAAACGAGAATTTCATGAAAAATGCATATTTACAGAGAACAGAAACCCTGCAGTTACAAGTGTTGGTTTACCTATCTCGGGGGAATTAAAAATAATTCAAAAAAATATTTTTCTCTCAATATAGTCTTTTATTTCATTCTGAGGAAATACAACTATATTGAAGGAAAGTTTTGATGAGAAGCTTCTTATAATTCTTCATGTACACGATTTTCTTGGTGAGTAACTTCCAAGTTGGTGGTTTGTTGTTCCATATCCTCCCCTTACTTTTTCATTTCTCCTGATTGTCAACCGCTTCTACGTCTTCTTTGCGTGATGTACTAATGAAGCTCGTCCTGAGTAAAATGAGCCAATTTTCTTTCAACAAGTATGATTGCGACGCGACAACTATAATTTGAAACCCAAAGGTACTAAAAATAATAATCAAGTAGATGAAATTCTTTAACAAAGGGTTCATTACGTTACATATAAAAGACAAATATCGAACGGAAAAGTGGAGAAAAATACGTGATGTTTATGCTTATTTTGGATACAGATATGTATTTAATATTAAGCACTAGTGATGCATAACAATACAAGACACTCAATTGTTTCATCTCATCTCATTTCTCGAACGAGTTATCGGTGTAAAAAGTTACTGAAAATTGACAAATAAGGTTAGCATACTATGCATGAAAGTTTGTTTTAAGTTAACACATGAAGTTAGTCGAAATCCATAACCTTTTTAGAATAGGTTTATTGCTATAGTGATGACACTTTTAATTTCAAATGTCAGTTTTCACATTCAAAAAACAGTTGATATATATGTACCATATACGACATATTCGACTTTTCGAGAAACTCACTGATATATGAGACGAGATGAAATGAGATTTAAAAAAAAAAGACGAGAGCTTTTCTTGTTAATGCTCATTTCTCAATTTTCTCGCTCAAATGCATCACTATTAAGCACCAAATTTGCATTAAAGCATTAGAATGAAGCTTATAAATGAGAATATATACTCGTATATAAGAATAGCTGTCAATTTAAATACCTGCTTAAATTCTCTTAACAACTTTATTACGCGGATTCTTATTTACCGGATACATTCAATCCAACCCGATGTTACCATTAATTTCTGAATAAATGCAAAATTTGACAGATACGAAATTAGGTTATATCTTCAGAATATTCTCTCATCAAATTCCTCAAGAGAGCAAAGGAAATTGCTTTTAGGTATCAGAATACGCTTTGCTGAACCACGCGTATCACATACGATACAACCTCGTCATTAATTTTCCCTAACAAGCAATTAATAACTATTAGCAACATGAAAGGGAGTAAATACTACAACAAAGTAGAGTTAATACACTTGCGAAAATTGAGTTTCGGTCTAGGCAAGTTATCGATCTTAGCAGCTTCACTCAAACAACCTCTGGTTTGGTTTTTGATTATGTACCTGAAAGGTGAAAAGTATGAAACTTAAAAACTGTCTTTTCACCCCATGTGAATAGAAATAATAAAAATGTGGACATATATGTAAGATGAATAGCAAAACTTTCTATACCAATGTTTCTAAACGATAGAATTATTCACAGCCAGTTTTAAATATATTTTACATTTAATATCAAAATGTAGAACCTGAATAAAAACACTCGCCTAGAATCATGAATACAAGCTAGAATATATGTGCAAGTTTACGCTTGTATTCGGTTTCATTTTCATATCTTTTAAGGAAGCACTACCGTTAATGACTGATGACAACCCACCGCCATCTCTGAGCTTACTGCTCATCTCTTTCATTAGATGGGTCACATTACGTGAAGTATATAGTGACAGAAATTTATTTTATAATATGAGAAGTGCGCTACTTTATATTTACGTTGATAAAAATAGTGTATGGACCATTGAAATATTTAGAATCTTATGTAAACACTTCTTTACATGAGAGAAAAGTATAAATACATGAAAAGCTGTATTATTGAGACAGATAGAAAAAAGATTGGTAAATTTGATATTAAATAAAAATCGAATATTGTGAAATAAATAAAGAATAACACAGCAGGTGGATTTCATTGAAAAACACGTACTTAAGACGATGCTAATGACAGTATTTCCCTAAATTCCAGGCAGTAATAAGAGAACTGAGGGTGAACTTAATTAATAAAATAAATTTAGTCTAGGCTCTCATGTCGGGTATCTTCCCCACTTTGTGTGGGTGTAACATCAGTGAATTCCCCCTGCCTTGTGCTTTCCGAGATGCTTTCTAAGTGGCACCGATTACGACTAACGAGGACTAATGTCAAAGACTTGGTTTTCGCGAATTCCAAAACAGACAGGGGTTAAACAAACGCCTGAAATGATGTTGATACATTTAATCAGACTAAAAGTAGTAAAAGCCCAGTAGCCACAAATTCTAAAGTGATTGCTGAAAATCTTGAAGAAGACATTCTTAGTCAACAAACAACAATTTCAGTTATGAAGGTTGCTTCTTATGATAAAGTTACTGAAATCTTAACATCTCAATTTCATTCATGGTAACAAATGTGAAGAAGTTTCGTCAGGTGCAGCTCGCTTGCTGGATACAGTGAAAGGGTAGTTTCACCTGAAATTTCCAAGGAAACGGCGGAGAATTTATGTTAGCAGCCTCTGTAGAATTTCCAGGACGATGAAACATCTTAACGAGGGTCGTGCTATCGGCGAGCGGATGTGCGTTACACTTCCGGTCCTGGGCAAAGGGCGAGCTTTATATGTCGTGCTGGAAAATTACTGCAGCGCAGCACAAGTGTTCTTCTTTTATGAAAATGGGTCTAAACTTTCTGCACAGGAGCAGCACAAGGAGTCTTCACAATGAGTGCCGGTCCAATAATTGAGTTCAAGAGACGAATATCCTCGACGTGGCAGTAACTGCAAGTCGTATTTTCCACCGTCCCGGACAGTATAACTCACAGATCTGAACGACGCGATAAAAGGGAGGATCTCCTGCTAAAATCATGAAAGAGCCTTCGTCCTTGTAATATAGAGCGACTGCACTTGTGCTTCGAACAAGAATATTTGAAATTAACGTCAAACGGGTATATATGTATATTATATGTGCATAATAAATGTATTTATATGGAAACTATATAAAAGGAACCAGCAATTTTTTGCTAATAGCACTAAAATCCTTATGAAAATATCAAATTCGCTATCAAAGCACAATTTATGCTACAATAATCGGATTCTATTAATCGTATGCCATTTCACGTACAGTTGCCTAAAATATATTCACTACCGCTCTCACACGCGAAGCGTGACGCACTTTAAATATTTACGAACGCTCAACGTGTTATTCCCAACAAAATGGCAATCGATATTTTAGTGTAGGTTAGTGTACAAATAAATTACGGTCGTTGCATTTCGAATAATCCTTTGATGCTGCATGACATGAACAATGTATTTGCGGAGTTGAAACGTTTGTAAATTACAAAATTGCAATATAACTGCCCTCTCTTTTTAACTTTACTTTATAGCAACATATTAACAGATTTCAATGTTTTTTTAATTTTAAACGACAAAGTATTTGTAGTACACTACACTTTTTTTTATAACACTAGCAGACCAACACGTGTGCTATGCGCACGATTATTTATTTAATTTCTTACAACTTCAAGTCATTAAAAAATCAATAAAAGCTTGTTGATTAAAATTTAGGAAATCATAAAAAATTTTAGAAATCCTTTAAAATTCCTTGAAATTCTTTGAATTCCCTAAACTTCCTTAAAAACCTCTTGAAATTTAATGAAGTCCTTTTAAAATTCAATTAAATCTTTTAAATATTATACAAATCTCTTGTAATCACTTAAAATTCCTAAAATCCTTGAAAATTCCTTGAAAAGCTTTTAAATCCTTTAAAATTACTTTTAAAAATCAAAATGTTTTAAAATTCTTACAAGCTTTTTAAAATTTTTTTAAATTCCCCTAAATCTTTTAAATATTATACATATCACTTGTAATCCATTTAAATTCATAGAAACGTCTTAAAATCTTTTAAAATTACTGAAAATTCTTATAAGAATTTTAAAATCCTTCAAAATCCCACGAAAATATTTATAATTCCTTAAAATTTCTTCCAAGTTTCTTAAAATTCTTTATAATGTTACAAAAAACTTTAAAATCCCTTAAAATATATAAAAATCTTTAGAAATTTTACAAAAATTTTCAAAATTCCCTAAAATTCCACAAAATTTTTAAAAAACAATAAAAAAATCTCGTAAAATCCTTTAAAACTCCATGAGAAACATTAAGATTCCTTAAAATGCGTAAATATTTCATGTGCATTAAGTTCTGAAGAGATTTTTACGAGTTTTAACTTGGATTTCAAGACATTTATGATTTTAATCGTTTTTGTGGATTTTTAAGGTATTTCAATAGGTTTTTGGCAGTTTTCAGAAATTTTAACGAATTTTAATGTATTTCAAAGGTTTTCCTGACATTTTTTTGCACCATTAGTTTGTTTTTCTTCTTTCAACTTCAAGTCATTCAAAAACCAATCAGGTTTGCAATAACAATGTATACAAGATTTTCGAGACATTTCGTGACACCACTTTTTTAAGATAGGATCCTGAAAATCCATTTCACTCCATGATCAAACTATTACTCGGGTTAAAATTATAAATAAAAATTACCTGCTTTTATGAAAATGTAATTTTATTATGTCAAAACGTAGCAAAGAACATAAGAAACAATACAAGGAAATAAATCAATCATATTTATATAGTTACGTTCGCAATGAAAAAGAAAACTATTTAAATATTTAAATGGATAATTTAATATTTAAATATAATATTTAAATCTAAATATTTTCAGTTCGGAATAATCAGATGATATTATGTTAGTAATAACACATAGTCCTATTATGCTGCCCGATTAGCACCTTATAATTTATTTGATTTTATTCAGAATAGAAAAACTGACCAGGGCCTTGTCAGAACCCTATTTTAAATGGGTCAAAATGGGGCAATTTCTGCACGGGTTACTATGATTAGCTATAAATTAAATAATAATATAAATTTGATATATTTTTATACAGTTTGAAAATGAGCAGACTTATTCTTTAGAACAAATCCAATTATTAATGTTCTCCTTCCATTGGTATACGTTATACAACCCTTCCATTATTTTCAAAGGCAACTTAGTAGAATTGAAGTAATGGTTGAAGGAATGCAGTAAATTTGTAAGAAAGAAGGAACCATGAGAATGCTGTGTATCAACGAAACTCGTTAACATTATCGGGTTAAGCATGGTGCGTGCAGAAGCCCATCTTGAATCCAGAGATTGCCCTAACGAATTTCCTGCCTGGGAAAGCACGACCGTAAATCACTTAAGAGTAGGTACGATGTAGCTCTCTCTTCGCCTACACCTTTTTAACGACTACCTAGTTCACGGTGTTCTCGGTCCGATGAAATAACCCGTGTTACTCTTGATGAACCTATTTCCGTAACTATGAACCCAGATTAATCAGCTGCACAGGTCTGAGCAGACCAGACCTCAACCAATATACTGATGTCTGACCAATACTGACGATAAACGGGTGATTGAATTACTCCATTCGCAGACTTTGCATTTTGTGCTTCCTTTTTTTAACCAGCACGAACTTTTGATTGGACGTTGGCGCCTAAACGGAAGGAAACATCACTCTTAACTCTAGTAGCATCGTACGTCTGGCTTTAACAGTAGGTAGTAAAAGTGCGAAAACAGTAAGTACCCTGAGGGTTTATGCTTGTCGCAGCTGCACTGAAAAAATATCTTTAACAAAGCAACTGGCCTGTAAAATGTTTTTAACAAATTTAATTACCTGCAGATAATCTGCACTATTTATTCCGCAATTTCAATGAAAATTATGTGATGTAAAACTTGGGGGAAATATTAATAGCTTGGCTGTATTTAGTGGACTTATAAATTATTATTATTCACAAACAGGTAATGACGAGGGGTTGATAATTCGGCCAAACGGGTGTACACCTACTTCTGACTTCTAGATATTTCAGGATATTTCAATGACTTCAGAAGATTTCACTGATTTCAAGTGACTACAGAAGATTTCACTGAATTCAACTGATTTCACGAGATTTCAAGAAAATTCAAATGAATTTACGTGATTTCAAATGAATTCAACGAGACTTCTAGTGAATTCACGTGACTTCAAGTGACTTTAGAAGATTTCACTGACTTCAGGAGATTTCAAGAAAATTCAAATGAATTCACGTGATTTCAAATGAATTCACGTGACTTCAGGTGACTACAAAATATTTCACTGACTTCAAGTGACTTTAGGAGATTTCAAGACAATTCAAATGAATTCACGTGACTTCATGTGACTTCAGAAGATTTCACTGACCTCAAGTGACTTTAGGAGATTTCAAGACAATTCAAATGAATTCACGTGACTTCAGGTGACTTCAGAAGATTTCACTGACTTCAAGTGACTTTAGAAGATTTCACTGACTTCAGGAGATTTCAAGAAAATTCAAATGAATTCACGTGGCTTCAAGTGAATTCACATAACTTCAAATGACTACAGAAGATTTCACTGAATTCAACTGATTTCAGGAGATTTCAAGAAAATTCAAATGAATTTACGTGATTTCAAATGAATTCAACGAGACTTCTAGTGAATTCACGTGACTTCAAGTGAATTTAGAAGATTTCACTGACTTCAGGAGATTTCAAGAAAATTCAAATGAATTCACGTGATGTCAAATGAATTCATGTGACTTCAGAAGATTTCACTGACTTCAAGTGATTTTAGGAGATTTCAAGACAATTCAAATGAATTCACGTGACTTCAAGTGACTACAAAAGATTTCACTGACTTCAAGTTACTTTAGGAGATTTCAAGACAATTCAAATGAATTCACGTGACTTCAAGTGAATTCACATGACTTCAGGTGACTTCAGAAGATTTCACTGACTTCAAGTGACTTTAGAAGATTTCACTGACTTCAGGAGATTTCAAGAAAATTCAAATGAATTCACGTGATTTCAAATGAATTCACGTGACTTCAGGTGACTTCAGAAGATTTCACTGATTTCAAGTGACTTTAGAAGATTTCACTGACTTCAGGAGATTTCAAGAAAATTCAAATGAATTCACGTGGCTTCAAGTGAATTCACATAACTTCAAGTGACTTAAAAAAAAATTCGCCATCAATTTGAGAATGAATTAAAGTGGATTCAAGGGAATTCAAGTGACATCAGAAGATTTCACTGACTTCAGGAGATTTCAAGTAAATTCAAATGAATTCATGTGGCTTCAAGTAAATTCACATGACTTCAAGTGAATTCACATAACTTCAAGTGACTTCAGAAAAAATTCACCATTAATTTGAGGGTGAATTAAAGTGGATTCAAGTGAATTCAAGTGACTTCAGAAGATTTCACTGACTTCAGAAGATTTCAAGTAAATTCAAATGAATTCATATGACTTCAAGTGAATTCTCGTGACTTCAAGTGAATTCACGTGACTTCAGATATTTCAGGAGATTTCAGATATTTCAGGAAAATTCAGAAGATTTCAGTGCAAGTGTACACCTGATTTCAGGAGTTGTCAACCTCTCGGGTAATGATTATGCTTATGAGAGCACGTATGGATTTTATAATTCCCTGTAGATATTGAAGATGTTATAAATTTAAATCAAATTTAATATTTAGGCGAGTCATACTGAATTTGTGAGATTCTTGGGTTCCGTTATAGGAAGTTGAAAGCGTAAATTACAGCTCTATTAATTGAAGTGAGTGAAATACGTCATCCTAATACGATTAAAATCAGAACTATCTAACATTTCTATTAATAGAAAAATATACTCGTAGCAAATTTTCTTTAGAAATTTGCTCTGATGATAAAAAATTTTTCGGATACACTTGCAAAAAGGGAACCGTATAAAAACCATAAACCATTGTAAAAGAAAAAAAAATCATTGTAAATCATTGTAAAAGAAAATCATTGCAAAGGAAAATGGTAAATGGAAATCATAGTGCACCAACCCGAAACTAATGGATGTACCTTTATGGTTTTTTTTAAAATGAAAATCGATGTACCCCTGATTTTCTCGGAGACTATCACTCGTAAAAAATGCTTGAAACAAAAAATATGCTTGAAGCAAAAGAAGCTGTTTGCAAATGACAGCTTAAATTATCAAACCATTCTGTTAAAGTGCAACCTATATAGTCAGTCACTTTTTTGCAAGGAAAATTTTCACATATGAATGATTTGAAATCGTTTCATTCTTTTATTTTCAAATCTATCCGAAGCATCAGTTTTGTATTGACGAACTTTCCGCGTATGCATTGATCGAAGTGAGTCGCTCAAATATGAATCTAAGCGAAAATTTCTTTGGCTCAAAGGAAGTGGCATTTTAATCAAACGGGATCCGAATTCAGGTATAACCAAATTCAATCTGAAACAAGTCAGTGCTTTGCTTTGAAACGATTTAGTTCGTTAGTGGATAATATGACCTCAAAGGAATGTTTGAATTTTCTATGTTTATATATATAGAAAATAATTTTTTTTTACCATCAATCTTTGTTTGATTAGCTTTTCAAACATATATTTTTCCTATAAAAAATTATGGAATCCTTGATGGTTTCAGTCTTTTTTCATCCAGGAAAGAATGTGAAGAGTGTAATTACTATTTTACTGTTTAACACACTGAAAAGTCAGAGTGTACTTGTACAAATGTTCCTTACTGCAATCGCCCTAGGGAACCATAAGAGGAAGCCGCGTGCTAAACAGATTGTGGGTAGAAATATGTTCGAGAATGATTAATAACATCGTGGGATATGTTAAGCGTTAACGTTTCTGCACATTAGTGTGTGAAAAATTCATCAAAGTTACTTACATTGAAACATGAGACTTGGGATTTCATAAATCAAGTCTCAATAGAATTAAAATCACTTTTTCGGGAAGAAGTTGTATTAAAAAGGGAAGCAAGATGCACTATCACTTTTAATAAGTCTCACTTTTAATAAAAGATTCAATTCATACTAAATAGATTATCAGCCTTCGTGCTCTACTTTTTCGAAATCTGTCTGTTCGTCTGACTATATACGACTGTAATCACTGCGAGATTGACTTGTGCGCCATGAAATATTTATTCTATTTTTCCAATCCGGTTTTCAATAAAGTCATATTAAGTTATTTAAGACTTTTAAAAATTTTTATGTAAAATCATTGGGCGAGAGACTTTAAAATAATTTATTATGGAGATCCACTACTTCACATTAGTGCCGTTATTACGATGATTTAATTACCATGAAAGCTGTTCAGCTTTCAACTCTAAATAAAAGTTAAGCAGCTTACGAAACATGAAATATATAATATTTACGTGGCTTTTAAAAGCAGGATTAAGGAATTATTTATTAGTTTCTGCTCAGTTGACAGGGAAGAGTCTCGGATTTGTAATATAAATCAATCCTATAATTTGAAACAAAACCCATCATATTTTGAATTGATAATCTTTTAGAAGGTATAATATGAAAGCTTGTGTAATAAAAAATGTACTGAAATAACTTTACATTGCTTGTTTAAAATATGTATAATAATTTTTGAAGTATGGAAATAGGCTCAACGAACACTGAGAAAAATGTCTGATACGGACAACAAAACTTTTGGTTGCTATAGAAACAACAAAAATTGTTTGGTTGTGCCAACCAAAGTTTTGTTGTCCGTACCAGACATTTCTCTCAGTGAAGATGGAATTTTTCTGTGAAAATTTGTATCTTCCAATCTTGTAGCAAGCAAGTAATTTATTATTTATATTGGTACATCAGTCTGTCGGTGTTTCAGCTTTTTATACATTCAGTTGTATTGATAAATCTTATAAGAAGCGTGTACTGACATTCACCTCTCATTCAATGGAGTTCAAGTAGACAACAGCTTCATTCGCAGAAGATTCAGGGAGCGCAAAGTTAAGACACGTTGTTGGAAGTCTTCCAAAAGAGTTTATTTACGATTTATGGTTGAAGTACAACATGCGTTATTAGCTATACATTCTCTGCTTTCTTATGCAGGATAAACGTAGATTTTCCCTTAGTCACTCGAGAGATTTCATATGGTGTCAATAGTGCTAGATGTCAGTTTAGGCTCTGAAATGTATGTACAAGAAAATAATGAAACCATAAATAATAATGTGCACTTTAAAGACTTGAAACTTGAAACTCGTAAATTATAACTTCACATGCAAATATTTTCCAGAATAGTTTTGCGTTTTTGTCCTTTTTGAAATCTACTGAAGCAGAGAAATTTCTTTGAAACTCAGCGGGACTTTCACGATTACAGTCGATCTGGCATAGAAAGTACGGAGTCGTGCAAATACTGGAGATCCGCAAGATTCTCCAGAAATCCGTATCGCAGGGCCTTAGTGGCTGAATAATGTAACATGCACCAACTGAATGATTTACAAGTTAAAGTTTAGTGCGACTTCACAAGAAAAGAAAAATTTCTCAAATCTCTTTTTAACTATGCTGCTATAAGAAGGAAATCTTAGAGATTATCGTGCACGCAGAATGGGCTTCAGAATACATTAAAAATTCGGAAGGAAAAATCAATTTTACTTTGATCAAAACACAACAATCAGAATTCAATAAAATTAATTCTTTAGATAGAAAATTTTATAGTAGGATCATCTATTATGGATCCCACCATTCCAATAATTAAAGTCTTGTACGTGCACTATTTCTAACACCTAGTTCTCTAGCTTCATGAACACAACAAAGACTAAGATATCGTGATTTAGTCGTAACAATTGTTTACTGCTGGTAATATATTATCCTTTAAGGAACATACAAGGCATGGAACGTTCGAATAGGTCAAGAATCCACTTCTAATCAAGGAAGCAAGCACACGAAGAAAATTCGCAAGGCGGTGCACGTGCGTGTATGTAGCGTGAGGGAGTTATTAATGTCAAGCAAGAAAATCTAATACCACTGACCCACAACCAGCAGTCTAGGCTTAAACTCTTAAAGGGAGTCCAGAGCTAGTTCCGTTGCGAAAACGATATGGAACGATTTGTGAGTAACGCATGCTACTAATGTGAAACGATTTTTCAAAAGCACATTGTTAACGTGAATGCGTAGGTGATATCTTTATTTCATCGGTACAACCTAGTTTTACTTTTATACTCACGTCCACTTTCGGATATTTTATGACTGTTTACTCCAATGAATTACATGCATTATCTCATTAAGATAATATTCCACCTGCAATTTGCTGCATTAGCTATGCTAAATTATTACTCATTAAATTGAGAAGTAAATTACGAAGGGATAAAAGTGGAACTTCAAGGTTTATTGATCCCTTCTTTACTGACTCAGTATGACTTGTTATTTTCGATGTAAAATTATTATAGAATTCTCTAAATAAAAGTGCTGTAACAATATGTCTAAAAAATCTCGCATAAATTGTCGTTGAAAATTTTCGAAATCCCTTTCTTAAATTAGCAACTTATTATGATTAATTATTCGTTTTTGCACAACTTTTGCAAACAACTTTTGACGAACAACTTTATTTCATTTTTTTTTTTATTGCAGTTTTTTGATTAAGAATACCAAATCATTTTATTTTTATTTATTTACTAGTAGAAATTTACTCGGTGTTATTACCCGGCTTATTATGAAATATCAAGGGATTTTATATATAGAGATTTTAAGTGATTTTTCATTTTAGGAAATTTCAGATTTTTAAAAGAATTCAAAACAGCTGAAGGATTTTCAAGAGTTTTCAATTTTAAGAGGTTTCAACGGATTTTTATTCAAAATTGAAAGAGTTATCAAAAGAGATGACTAAAAGAGATAAAAATAGATTCCAGAGATTTTAGTGATAAGGGATTGTAAGGAATTTCATTGGATTTCAAAAGAATTCAAATGAAATCTCTTAAAATCCCTTAACATTACATGAAATTTTTTAAAAACTTTTAAATCTTTTGTAAATCGCTTAAAATTGTTTGCAATATATAAAAACTCCTTGAAGTTCATTAAAATCTCTTGAAATAACTTTTGAAATCTCTTTAAATTCCTTAAAATTCGTTAAAACCAGTTAAAATATCTTGATTTTTTTTGAAATCTCTAAAAAAAATCTACTGATAACTCCTTTCAGCTCTTTTAAAAATCCCTTTAAATTCCTGTAAAATCAATCAAAATCTCTTAGTATTCCTTGAAATTCCTTAAAATTACTATAAATTTCTTGAAATCCTTTTATAATTTTTGAAACCTTATAAAATCTCTTGAAATTCCTTAAAATTATTTCAAATATATTGCAAATTCCTCTAAATTCTCTAAAACTATTCCTAGTAGATAAATAAAAATTTTGGGTTTTGGGAACAGTGGAAACTTTTTTTTTTTAATTAGATATTTTGATAAATGTACAAAAAAATCGTCAAACTAGACGTCTAAAACTTCAAATCAATCACTGTTAGAAATATATTGAAAATTGAACCATTTTTCATTTACTGTGCTTGAAAATTCAACTATTTTGTTGAAAATTCAACAACTTTTGATTGAATATTCAACTATTTTGTTGAAGTTTTTTTTTACAGTGATGTTAAATCGATTAAAATTCCTGAAAATCTAACGAAATCTCGCAAAATACCTTAATACTCCTCAAAATAACTTAATATTCCATAAACTATCGTAAAATATCTTACAAATATTTACAATTTCATAAAATTCTGTAAAATCCCTTGAATCCTTTAAAATTCCTTAAATTTATTTAATATCCCATACAAAATGTTTTAAAATCCCTTTAACATCCTTCCAAATCTGGTGCATTTCCTTTAATATGAAAAATCGCTTGACATTTCTTTATATTCCTTATATCCCTTGAAATCATTTAAAATCTCCCAAAATATCATCAAATCCCATAAAATTACTTAAAATCCCATGAAATCGCGGGCTAATCGCTAAATCATTTGTTAATTTTTGCAAAAAAATATATACCTAATTCTTATAATCTGAAGAAAGGAAACACTTGAAATGTTGAATAAGTGAAACAATGGATAAATCTACACGATTTATAAAGGATTACTCAGTTGAAGCCTTGATCTTCTGGTTATGGACGCCATAAAAAATCTCTGTGGTTCATGTTCAATGTGCACTTACGCTGCTCGGGATATTCTATAAAGTTGCAATGTGAGGGCAGCCATTCTGTGATATCTCTGAAAGGTCAGTAAAGTTCGCTTATGCCTAGTCATCTTTCTCCCGAGATCCCTCTTGTACCTGATATCTTCGAGATTATGGTAACGTTACTGAACTCATAAATAAAAGCTTTTCAGCGCACTACTGCCAAGAAGTCAAATGTAGTGATAGTATTTTTATGTGTCATGAAATTTCAACAAGTCACTAAGATGATATTGATCTAGATCTCCAACACTTCTGAGAGCAATTTTCAGAGTAAAAGGTCAATTATTTCACAATATAAATTGGTACATATGACGCATGAAAGGATAATCAACATAATACTATATGCTCAACATCAATGACTGTGTTAATGTGCAAATACAAGAAAATCCAGGCAATGGTCGCATACAATTTCTGTAACATGATTCTTTAACAGTACTTGATTGAACAATGATCTGTCAATCTTCCACACGCAGTTTGACGTGAAATCTCGCTGTATTAGTCATGTAATTTAAATATTTACAACACAAAAACCAAAGAGTGGTGCTAATCGTAAAGTGGCATTTCAATGGCTGATTGAGGTCTACCAGCACAATAGTGGTATGAAGAACGTGGGTCTATTATATGTAGTGCCTTGCTAGTTTTGCTGCTTTCACTGATGAAAGGAACGCAGCCCACTAACTCCTACAAACTTCGTTCTTTTAATAATCTCGTTTTTTTGAAATGTGTTTAAATATCAACGTAAATCTAACATCAGATAAAGATGGCGAATTAAACAGTACCAAAAATATCCAATTGGAATGATTTTTCCAAAGAACAAGCACTCATTGTCTCCAACTTGAAAAGAGCAAGAGTGCTTCATAAATCACGGCAAAGTGGCTTATTTTTTGACAGAACTTATTGCGGAAAACAAATTGCTTTAGGCAGAGCTAACAATGAGTAAGTCACTGAATCCTTATTGCGATGAGCACTCCTAGCTATTTTTCTGCATTGTTGCTAAAACAATAGAGACTGCTTTATAGCGAAAGATGCATTGAATCGTGAATTGCATCATAAGCTTTCTCGACAATCTCCACACAAGAAGTTTACTTGAAGTACGTTAGGCAATCGTAATTTATAACTCATTAGATTTGCCTAATATGTAACCTGTCTGAGTGAGTAAGCAGCGTCACGAGTTTTAATTCAAGTAGAAAAATCTACGTGCCTTACGCACTTTCCCTTTGAATTTCATATTGTGGAAATATGCCTAAGAGCATTTTAATTCGTGACTATACCTTTCTATAATAAATCATAATTGTTGATAACTTAAACGGTCCCAACGGACTTCACAAGTATGTGATTGCAAGCCTTCATATTTAATTTAACGGATGTTACCTCGAATTTATATGAAAGTATCTGATGCAATCATTCTTTGTCTTCTTACTTTAATTTGAAATTTTTCTAAAACAATTAGATTCGAATAATTGAAAACTTCCTATTCTAGAAATATAAAAACATTTATACAAATCACGATTTGTGGAACATCCAGAGGAGATATGTAACTGCGTTTTCCCAGGCACTCCTTTCTCACTCAACTCACAAGATCTGATAGCGGCTAACTACAATCAAAGTTTTCTACGATTGAAGTATTATTTACTATTGCAGTGTGTAGGCGCATGCATATTCTCTCTGTCGATGTGTGCCAAAGAGATTAAACAGATACAGATATAGACGCATAACTAGAGTCAAAATTACGAAATCCACATATAAGCGCCTCGGGGCTTATTTTTCTATAAATGTTGTAGTTGCACATAATAAAAAATTACTCTTTACCACTATTGTACTTTACGTATCTCGCATATTTCAATATCCCTTTCCAATAATTCTGCGAATCGATACATTCCTTTTTTTATAATTAAAAATCACATAAAAAAAAGTACCAAGAAGTAGAATAATCTCGCTTTTATTTGAGCCTAATTATTTACTCTCCAAATAAATTAAAAAGAGCTCTCGTTCATGTATGTTTATTAGCAATTTATCGAAATCTACTTTCTATTTATGTGCAAGTAAAAGTAATTTGTGATCCGATGCTGAATTGATCATACATACATAATTTTCAAAGGCGAATGCAGCAAAATCACATTTCGCAAATCATTCGAAGCTTTTAAAGCACCTCTCGAGATAAAATGGTTCGCTTTGTGTAATTATACCAGTGAATAATGATTTTCAGCGTGGGCGTGTGCGGCTTGATCTTACGATGAATGCAGTGTGCTTAACCTCAGGCTAAGAAATGCATATAGTGCACTATATTGGTCCCAGCTAGATTAACTAGATAAGACTTGATAGGATTTGACGCCAATATTGTCTCCCGACAGGTAGTCCATAAGAAGACTTTATTACATCCTATAACATTTATGGAATACATATTTCATTTATACGAGCCATTATCCGACATTAGAAACGTAAATCTACTTCGAAATTTATTTCAGACACTTTCAAAATACGAGCTCGATATCGAAGGGAGAAATTTCCAAATGCAAATACACGAAACTAGTTTTATCTAATAAATTAAAGCACCGACAATTTAACACTTTTATTATAATTGAATGCCAAGTCTCGTTGGGTCGAAGTATATTTTCAACCGATTAAAATGCATGGGTTTATAACGTCTATCTGTATAATTAAAAACATAGTAATTACTTTAATTATATGGTTGGTGATATTTGGAGTTGGAAAATATATAACTCTTCCCTGATACCAAAATTGGCAAGTTTCTCCGCCTATCGTCACAAATTCCGCACAGATGTGAAACTCTCGTTGTGCTTAATGCGTTCTGTGTTTCATGTTCAACCGCACCTTTAACTCATTGTAAATCAGTGGCTCTTATGGCGTCATTACATCATGTATAATTTTTTTTTTTTCAAGTACACACACGCCCCTGACGCCCACGCAAAATCATTCGCTTTCCGAACTCCTCTTTCGTTGAGACGACCTTTAAGTACGGTTCCCTTCTTAATCTTTAGTGCATTTTATTTAACATCCTTTGTGAGAAGATTTGTACCCATATAGCCTTCTATCAACAATACATTGCTTATTGTATTTTGAAATTTTTTAGACTTCCTCATTACTGATGGTTTTCATAAATACCGCGATTAGTATTTTTAATTGATAATAATTGCAATTATAAAAGTTATTGTTAAACATTAATTAAAACTAATTACGATACGAAATCTTTCATCCATGGAAACTCATTGCTTTCACATTTTGATAGGATAATTTTATATTGGAAGCTGTTCAAGAGCAACTAAAATTCCTTGTCAAGCAAGTCTGATTATTAATAAAAAGGATCTGCATGTTTAAAATCAAAGCCTTAAATATGAGTGAAGAGCCAACGGCAAAGAATATTCTTTTTGAAATTTTTGTAAATTTATGGTACACGGAAATGAAATTATACCAGGCGGTAGTAAAGGACTGCGTTATTTTAAACGAATTTTGCAAAATTCGACATTAACATTTCATATTACATTTTATATGCAAATTCTCGAACATATTTCAAAGGGTTGAACAGGGAGCAGAAGACACCCGTTGTACTCGAATATTAAATACAAGCCCAGAGAAATAAATTTGACTCACGCATCATGTATCTCCTTGAGGTTCCAAGAAGAGAGAAAGATATTCGTGTTACGCGGGTTTTATCGCGATGAAGACCGCGAAAAATGTATTATAATTTAATCAATTACAAGCAGATCCACTCTTATCAATGAAAACATTACTCGCGAGGAGTCATTAAATATTTGCTGTGGGTTTATCTCACTTCGTGTGAAAACCATCAAAGGTAAAACCTCGGGTAAAACTGCACTTTGCATACTAGCTGCTACTTACTACGCTTGTTCTACAAACTTCAGATGCATTATTTCTCTTTAAAGAGAGTAAAAAATGAATAAATAAAATTAGCGTAAGAGAGTGAAAAAAGTAAAACTTGTTTTTTTCTATCTGGGATTTTCTAATGTTGAGAATTTTAAAGTGTCGGAAATTTTATATTTTCGACAATTTTATAATGTCGGGAAGTTTATTTTTCGGTAATTATTTATTCGGCAATTTTATAGTGTCGGGCATTTTCAGTTTCATATTTTTGTATTATTTAAAAGTAATTAACGAGAATTTAAAGGTATTTAACGAATTTTATTAGGAAGTTTCGAACTTTTAAGGGATTTCAAAATATTTTATGGGATTTTAAATAAGTTTAGGTAATTTGGTCATATTTTTTGAGTTTTTAAATAATTTTAGTGGATTTTACGATTTTTTTTAAGAATTTTCGAACTTTTAAGGGATTTCAAAATATTTTATGGGATTTTAAATAAGTTTAGGTAATTTGGTCATATTTTTTGAGTTTTTTAAATAATTTTAGTGGATTTTACGACATTTAATGGGATCCCAGTGGGCAAAAAATTGAAAGACATTTTTAGAACGTCCTAAAAACGTCCTATGTGAGGCCAAAAAAGGATATATAGACATATTTTAGGACGTTTTTAGAACGTTCTAAAAACGTGGAATTTGACTGGTAATCAGTTAAATTTGACTGATTCAAGTTTCGAGAGAAGAGATTTACTATAACATGAGATTTTGAATAATTTTAAAAGATTTAACAATATTTTAAGGAATTTTAAGATAAATCAAGGAATATCAAGTGATTTTCGAAATTTAAAAGAATTTTATACCAACTTTTTTACAAGTTTTTTTTATTTTTGAAATATAAAAAATTCTGTATTATTTCGCATGATTTTGAAATACCAAATTCCTTGATTTGAAATTGTTTAGAATCCTCTGAACTTTTTAAGCAAAAGGAGTTAAAAAATTGCAAAAACTAGAAATTAATTGCACGCCGTATATTTGCTATACTTTAAACAATAGTTGCCAGTTAAATTCCTCCATGCAAGAAAGTGAATCAACCATTATTTTTCATTGTAAAAGTAAAACTTTTTTGTGACATGAAAGTACATAATATTATGCAACAAGCATCCTTTGCAAGAATAATAGTTATATATGTACAAGTTCAGACATAATTACCACACAGCAACTGACTTTGCGAATGCTTACTGGAAAACGCAGGCTGCCTAATCCAATTAAGAAGCTAATCAGATGACCGATACGAGCGGTTAATTAATGGCACATTCTTTCGTATGTATATACCTACCAATCGCTTTAGATCACTTACAATACGGACAGACTTACTTATCATTATACCGAGAACTTGCATAGAAAGCGTTTACTTACTGCATTCTATTTAATTACCCTGGAGAATGAAGTCAGCTCACACAAATGAAGTTATTCGATTCTGACCTGTGATCCCAATCCTAATTTGTGAAATTACTTATTCAAGCTACAATTCTATTTTCTATTAAGAATATTACTTATAATTATATAGCGCAACAGATATAAATTTATACAGAGCATTTTTTGAGGTAGAATCTAATTTCTCAGTAGTATATAGTGGTTGTGAGACCATAAATTATTTATTTTAATCCCACAACCACATTTTAATTAACCAAATTATTAATGTAATATATTTATATATTTAATATTTATTTATGTTTTACATTTTTTCACTAATTTACTGTTGAACCGCTTGAATGAGTTTGCATTTAATGAAGTATCAGCGAGAGGAAATATATTTTCGCAGTGAATGTTTACGAAGGAAAAAGTAAAGAACATTGTTTAAGTCTCGAGATAACAAGTTATGTAGAAATTAATTAAAACTTATCGAATTTTTCTATCTACGAAAAGCGGCGCTCGCCAGACGAGTAGCTGCAAGAGAATCGTGTAACAGATCAATTTAACCGATCGCACGTTTCAATCGGACCGGTATGTTTGGTCTAATTATCCTCTTGTAAGAGAACCATAGCCTCTCTGTAAGACAAACACAAAACCCATATGAATGTGAATGAGGACGAGTCGTGTGCGCTGCTCAAAGTTCATGTGAAAGGAGAACCAATGAGCTTCAAACAATAAAAATATATATGTATATATGTATACAGAATTGTAGATATTAAATCCCTTTAGGCTTTAGAATCGAAAATGGCACAAACATCATAAATCATTCTCTAACAGTAAACATTAATATTTAACTGAATTTATTTCATTTAATGAAATCCAAAAACTGAAAAATATCTCCCTTCATACATAAATATATACATATATATCTCTTTATTCTTGCTCAAGATAGAATAGAGGCAATATCTTTAATTGCAAATAACTTGCAGTTCAGTGATCTTCAAGTAAACGCTGTTCGTACTGTCTTCACAAAGACGTGTGCACAGCTGGTGCAGTTACGGTAAAATCAATTTTTACGACATTATCGTCTTAGTGAGGAGGTCAATCTGATATCGTTAAATCGCAATGTAGTTGGTGAGATCGTAAGATAGCTTTTTCGCTATCTATCGGTTCTTGCCACGTTAATGTCACGTTAATATGTATACCAGTCTCTGCACGCATTTGCCTTACAAATCGAATGCGCGCTCTAAAGTCATTAGTCTTGAAGTCTTTAGAAAAAGTTTCCACGAGCTGTGTCAAAGTCACGATATTCGTAGCATTGAGAGGGAATCCCTTTTTCTCGACAAGGTGAGAAAGATAAGTATCTTTTTTCATCCCGGGCCACGTGCTCTGAACAAGCGGTGGGGTTCCCACCACGAACAAGATATACCGTTTCAAGTTATAAAGATCAGTATCGCTTTTTTATTTTAATTTTAAGTCTCACCCCGACTGGCAACCGATTACCAAACGATTTCGGCGCCTTAATGAATTTTCCACATTTATATTTGATTAGCTTCAACGACCCTTAGTCAAATGATCGAAATCTGCCAACTTCACTTACCATAATTTTCATTATTGAAGATTGATGCTACACGGAGAAAAATGGATACTCAACGGTAGTATCTGGATATTATGACTGAGTATCTTTGCGACTTAACTATGGGACAGCTATCTAGATACTCAAATTTAGCATCTGCATGTTATCAAAGAGAGATACTCAAAATGAGTATCCAAGATATTATGCGTGAGTATCTTAGATACTAAATACGAATATCCCATGGTTTTACAGTACAGTATCTGAAATACTATACCTGCGTATCAGTGA
>UCOK01009389.1:0-13565 GCA_900474325.1 Synergus umbraculus | reverse complement strand
TTAAACATTTAAAACTCCAGCACAAAATCATTTACCAATAATTAATATTAATCTAATATTATACATAATTGTATTATCATACAGTTAATTATATAATTTACTCATTTGCAGATCCAAATAGAAATAAATGAATATTTTAATTTATTTTATTATAATATAATCCTAATATTAACATTAATAATATATATAATATTATTAATATTAATATTCTCCACCTGAAGAACCTAACCTCAACATCAGAACGCATCGAAATATTAAAATCGAAATTTCTTCAATTTTCCTTCATATGTGAATCTAGGAGATATAAATAGCATAGACCGCCCGAAGTTTTCCGAAGGCAATCGTACATCTTCGGGTTTTCAAACTCAGAAGAGGAGAATTTGCTGCGCGCGCAATCATTACGATCTCCTACTTATTTCACACGGACATAGACCTTTCATTGTGTCAAGTTCGTCTCGTTTCAAATCTGAGAGCACTGTCACAGCTGTCAATATTTAGTTTCTTCCATCATGGAAGTCAAAATATTCGCCGTTTCTGACAAGAAATAATTACACGCAATTTTGGGACTATAAAAGTGAGTTTTCGAAAAACTGATGATTAAGCGCTCCTTATTAATTTCTTCTCTCTATTTTTTTATATCTAAAACCGCTAAATTTTCCCTCTTTTGCCTCTGGCTCGAAAATTTCAAATCCACCTGATAGATTTGTGTCTTTCCACAGATTTTGACAGTTTCTGACAGTATGTTGACAATTTTTACTTTCAGATTCCTTCGCCCTTAAGATGTCCTCAGGATGTTCATGTCGTTTTGCCCACTGGGTTAGAACTATCCCCAATAATTGACGATTTTTATTTGGAAATATCCATTTCCATTGAGAAAACCCAAGAATAACATCAAATACAACCAACTAGTTAACATTTATTATTTTCTGATAATTTTTGTTTAGAAGTATCAATTTGGGTTCAAAAATATTCATTTCTCGAATTTCCATTGAAAAAGTCTTATTATTTTCTTCAATATAAATTATAATAATAATTTGAATAATCTTCTCTTTAGTAGGTTTTGCTTTCGCCATCGCACAAGGAAAATTATCGTTGAGCCATCTATTCATCATTCTAGAAAAAATCCCATCTTTTATTATCAACTTCCACTCTATTTTGAAACTGCAAGCCACTCTTGTTATTCTTTATTGCATGTCTACGTTCATACCTAATGAATAAGAAAAAATTGTTGATTGCGTAAACTCTTTTATAAACCAAAATTCGATAAGCACCGCACAAATATTTTCGGTGTGCCTTGATACACGAGGTCTGCGTTGCCCTGGAGGCATCGGCCTCATTTTAGGCCCTTATTGCATATTATTTGACGCCCATTCTTATAAAAGTCATTTATTATGACTTAAGTGTCTTATTATGTATGTATTTTAAATGTGTAATAAATAATAGCGTTTGCGACTCTGGAAGAATCGTCTTTGCATGAGGCGAATGCCTAAAAATAGTATGTGTAAGAAAACAAAGTTACCTGTCTTACGAGTTTTTACGAGTAGTAAATCCGTGTTTAATAAGATGTGTACATTTTACTTACGGAAAGTTGTTTTTAGTACCATCCAGTAGAGTTATTTCTTCGCCTTGCTCCACCTTCAGAAACTTTCATTTTGTAGAATAAATTATGGGTTCATTTATCATTTACCATTTTACATTAAACAGGGAGTGAAACGGAACTAATACCAAATAAAATAAAGTCTTTAAATGTTATAAATGAAAAAGTATCTAAAAGCTCAGAGCGGATTTTTCTTTAAATAAACGATATGTTTATTTTCTTTCTTCAACTCCAAACGGTAACCGATTAAACAAAAAATACGGATCCTAAATCGATTAATAAAAATGATTTCATTGGTTTCTTAATTTCAAATTAATTTGTATCAATTGATTTTCGAAATAGTCTAAAACAGAAATGCATGGTACGTTTCATTCCCCGATAAAAACTTATATATTAGAAAGGATAATGTATGCAAAATACATTGGGATAAGTATTGTCATGATCAGCGCACGTAGACATGGTCTTTCGGCGCTGCAGTGAAGTTATGATATTTCTAAAGAAAACAATTTATTTTCTGAACGTTCAAGAAAATTTCATAGTAGTCGTAGCAAAAACATACCTATGTATTCTCACCGTGTATTTAAATATATTACAAGTTCAAAGATTTAAGATAGATTTGCTAAACTCAAATAGCGCAATCTTGTTTGCTCAAACATGCGGCGAGAATACTGGTGTACATTCACTCATGGCTGTTTGTGGTGAAACACGTCTGCCGTACTTTATTATGCAAAAGAAGTTTAAAACAATTTCTTTTAAAATACGATTCTTATACAAAAAGCTTCAGTCACATACGGCATTGCTCATTAAGATTAATTAGGACGCCTAACGTAAAATGGATGTAAGTAAACCTCTGTCAATTTATGTTACAATTTACACTTCACATTTCAAATTTCACATGTATAACAAACCTAATGTTATCGTTGCAATAGATTTAAAACACACTTTGTAATTACAAATGATTTATTTCAGGAATGAGTTATGTTGCACTTACTCCGTTTTTCACTATGCGTCCTAATTACAATATATTTAGGGGTCCCAGTTTCTAGTATTAAAATAATTAAATTTAAATTTATAATCGAGCTAAAAATGAACTAGTAGTAACTTTTTATATAGACTTATCACAATACAATAAATGGATTTCTACATTTTGATATTTCCAATTAGGGATTGAGCGTAAATGAGCTGTACCGTACCTACTAGTCGCATTGTATTCCTTTTCAAAATGATAAAAAATGTGTAAAAAAAGGTAAGGAGAAAAGGAGGCATGAAATAAAGTCTCGAAAAAATTGTAAAAAGTAACATCTTCTCGAGGGGTCTTCTTACATTCTAAGTAATTGCGATGTGTGCATAGACTTTAAAAAAAATAACAAATTACATACAGAAAATAAGTATTTGACAAATGACGGTTGAATGAACGAACGAACGATAGTAAATGTTATCGCTGAATTTCTTAATTATGTCTGCGATAAAACTACTATTATAGAATATAGTACCTGGCACAGGAACATGACCTCTCAGTCATTGGCATCACAACGTAACAAGGACTACAAGCTGCCGCACGTCACTCGCACTTAACGAACACTTAATCACACGTTTATTACACACGATTCCTTGAGTGGGTGACAGCAGCTAGACACTTGGTCCTGAGTATTTCTGTATCATCAGTTATTATTTTTGACTTTACATTGTTCTTATTGCTTTCACAAATCGGCTTTGGACATTAGTTAATTGACGATCGCTTAGCAAGATTAGGTATTGCACTTTCCTTTCTAATCCGATCGTGATACACTTGGAGACATTATCGCGACCAAAGGCACACGGATTTTCAGGGACTCCAGTTTACGATTATTAACACTTTCTATCATTGTTTAAGATTCATTTTCGACCTATTTACCGAATCAATGAATCTTAAACAAAAATCATCAATACAAGCCAATGACATGATTTGCGAAAGCCTCTGTTTTGCCGACGCAATCTCCAAGGGCCAGCAGTGTAATTGGCCGTAAGAGTTCTGAGTACCTAAGCTTTTAGAATCTACGCGTAGACAAACCCCGATGACATCAAACGGTACAGTCTTGTCACTTGGGGTTGGCCGGGGCTACGTAACACTAATCGCTGGATTAGAAGGACCCGAGGGCGCTGAACCCACCTCACTTTTTATACATTGCCCTGTCAACTGATTAACGCTTAACGGATTGTTAATGTCGTGGGGATTAGTTCCAACGGGATTCCGATGTGGAGGCGCTGTCTGCGCACCTGAATTATTTGAATTCGACAGAGATGAAGAAGGCACCGGGGGTGTTAATGGACACGGACATGGACTTGCTAAACTCGATGGAGATGGTAACACCAAGGATGGACTCGCCAGACTCGACAGTCCAGATAGACCTCCAGGACTGCTTAGAGATTCATCCTCTTCCGGAGTGCCTGCTTCTCCCACACTGCCCAAATTATCCTCAGAATGATCGTCTTCTCCGTCTCCATCACCGTCGCCTTCACCATCACCGTCTCCTCCCTCCCCCATATATCTGATACATTTCTTCTTACGTCTGCAATTAGAACACAATAAATTAGAAATTTTCTCAAAATTGTCTCAAACAAGGATTGCACGCACACCATCATCATCATCGTCGTCATCATCATGTTTCACTTCCTTTCAGTCAAAGCAAATACCCTAAAATCAAACTTGAGATCAAACAATGATGAAAATGTACCGGCATTTTTTATTTCATCTTCAATTTAATTTTAAAATACAGCAACTTTACGCCCAACTCACAAAAAAAAAATTCATCACACCAATTTTTTTAAACTTCTTATTACGCATCAAAAATTAATCATGTTTTCATTTTTCAAATTTTTTTTTTACAAAGATTGCAGTTTCAATAAAGATATCAACCAAACAATCGGACATGATTATTTCTTTTGGTATATGTAATAAGTTGTATAATATTGTATGAAATTTTACCAAATTGAATTTCAGAAACGTCTTACAGTTTTTTATCCTGGAAAAAAAATAATGTTGTGGTATTTAAAGTGTGAGAATCGCTTAAAAAAGGCAAGGTTAACGATTTTGAAGCACTTTCACAACCCGTACACCCATGTTCATTAATATCTTCCTTTCGGCTTGAAGTTAAGCTTCGAGAAAACTATCGCTATTTATATAAATTGAATGAATATAATTAAAACAATGGCTATTTGTATAGAAAGGAAACGGAGTATAAAAAATTGCAGAAAAAACGAAAGGAATTAATAAACACGGATGTACCCATAAAAATACGACATAATTGTTTCATCTGAAGAAAAAGATTTTCAAATTCAAAACCAAAATAGAAAATATTAACAGATTTAAATTTCTTTATTATTTCTATCGGATGTTAAACTACAAAATTTTTCACTTGGCTAAAACGATTGGATATTGGAGTGAGTGTTTATTTTTTTGTGAGTTTAGTTTGAAGTTTTCCATAGAGAAATAGAAATGAAAAAATGATGTGTAGTTGGTGATTAAGCAAATAGAAATAGTCATTTTATCGCTAGTTCATTTTGTATAAATTCGTATAAAACGTTTCTTCCATTGGAAACGTTGAAAATATTAAGAACTTTGATGATGAATGCATCGAACAACCCACTCTTTAAGACTGGACTGTAACATAAGCACATAACTGGAAGACCATGCATTCACTCCAAACCACAGTTTCACGTAAGAACTCATATACTAGCACTATAAGTTCTTTTATTGCTGTTTTAAAAATTCTGCTTACACTTGATTGAAGAAACTGTAAACATTACGGTTTAATGTATAATTTTGATTTGTGTTTCAAGAACTTACAAGCACTATATTAAGTTCTTTCGTGCGATGTAGTCTATTATTATAATTATTCAATTTGCTGTAAATACCATGCTGAAAAAGTTAAGACAAAACAAGCATCAAAACTGTAAAGAATCACAGCGAAAACTGAATCTTCACTACAAAAATATATCACGGCAAGTATACAACGTTGAAAACAACTGTTTTACTAAGAAACATTCTACATATCAATGTACAGAAAATAAGTTTTGGAAAACTATCTGATTGCAACAGTAAACTTTATAATTTTACGTGGATTAGGTATGGCCAGTGATACAGTTCAAAAAAGATTGCAAATTATAGATTTTAAATTGAGGACAATACAAATGAAATAAATATCCTTTCTGTCTAAGTCTGATTTAAATTATTCAAATTTCACGACTCTGCGTCAGCGTAGCCCACTTCACGTGATAGCACCTTTCCATCTTGGATAATGCATCAGTGTTCTCAATGTTGGCTACCTGATCTACTGCACGTATGCTAATTAAGTATAACACGAACACAATGCGACGCATACTGAGGGAGCCAACACGAGTAACATTAAATTTGTATTAAAATTATGTCCTTCTATTAAGTTACCCAAAAATAATATTGGAATATGCAATATAGCTCGGATGTTATATATTGACAAAGATAGAGGGAATCCTATAGAATTTCTGAATTCTACATCTCTAGATGTACAGAATACAGAACCTGACTAAATTGTCTTGGAAGGAAAATCAGTGTCATCTACAATTTTCAGAATATTTTTGAACATTACTAATATATGATGTTTATTAAAATAGCCTATTAAATGTTGTACATGCTTTTGCGGCTCAGGTAGAATATGCCAGGAAATAAAATTTTCTCAAAAGTTGAAACAAGGATTGTAGAAATTTCAATTGTATGTTTTGTAAGGTTAGTTTTTCCATTTGAAGAATGTTGATGTGTTATTAATATACGTTTTCTCAAGAAATAAATTTAATTATAAAAATATATTTATAATTTAACTAGTCTATTATTAATATTAATTGTAAAAAAGTAAGAATTCACTTTCTGTGTTTCTATTGTGTGTGGATTTCAAAAATCCAGAACATGATTATTAGCTATCCCTGTCGCCCGGGTAGAAATTGCCTCTTTATTCCTAAATTAAATATTGGTTCTTACGAGGTCGCAGCTAGATTATCTACATAGGAAATCTCGATATTCCCTCGACTGGCCCTCGACAGGTTATGTCGTATAGTACTTCTTTAATATTTTCATTATTATTTAAAATACAAACATATAGTATTTTTAAAATTTTTTATCATTTGAAGAGTCGTAAAATTTTTCAATGTAATTTATTATTAAATATTGCATCACACGCATCTCTTCTACAATTTTTAAAAAATGCGCGCTTTGTGGTGCATACGCAGTAGAATATCGCACTGGCCACGTGACCATAAGCCACTGAAGATCAACAAAATGGTGGATTGGAGATGTCGGAGATGCCTGTAGCTGTCAATAGCTGCGTTCAACCGACGAGACGCGAGTGTATTTTTATCATATATTTTAAAGTGCGAATCATTAAAAATGTCTTCAGATGAGGAAAACTACGATTTTCAGTTGGTGGAGTTTATTAAACCTGGATCACAACCTTCAGTTAGAAATGTCGTTATTTTCGTCAAAGTTTTAGGTCATTAATGATTAATGATTCCATTAATCATTAATGATTTCAGCAGATACAGTAATAATATTAATTTTGTGCAAGCAAAAAGTAAAATAGCGCATGCGCAGTACTGGAAAAAGCGGTTTTAGTGTAGTGAGGGACTGTCTGGATCCTATATAGACCCAATGAATAGGCCCTCGCTGGATTACCTACTTATACTCTCGCTAACTGAGCGTGACGTTTCCACTTGCGCCCTCGATAGGTTGCCACTTTAGGGCCTCGACAGAAAATAGGCAATCTAGACAGGGCCTATTAAGTACTAATTTTAAATTTCTACCCGAGATCATAAATATATTTAAGGTAATTAGAAATGGTGGAAAAAAATCTAAAAATGAAATTTTTAACATATTTAATTTTCATATAGACACCATTTGTCACTTTAATGTTTTGGACTAAGGCTTTTTCTAAAATTTAATTGAGGAACGTTCAAACTATTTAAAAAAAAATTCTGATTCTCTAAATGGAAAGAAATTCAGCATAGCATGCAACTAAAAAAAATGCAGAGTAGATAGCATAGGCACTTTAAAAATATCCAAATGGTTTATAAAAATTTATCGCAAAATAGAAAAAAATTTAGTTAAATCACGGGTATCTACAATTATTCGTTTTATTAAAAAAAAAATGATATTAGTCATCGCCGATATTAATAGAGCCTAATAGTATATGTTCTTAATACGGATTGACGTGGAATTTGTAAGCGCAAGATGGAGCGTAATATAATACTCTTTTCCTTGAGAATACGAGTCCTTATGAAGCTCGCATTGTTTCTCAAATTTCTATTAATTTTCTCTTAACCTTTACTCTTTGCGCATTAATTTTATTATGAGCTGCTGTATGAAATTGAAGAAAATACAAGGTTTATGATTAATAAAGTGTAATCAAGGCGTACAATCAAAATATTAAGAGTTTCATATTTTATTTGAGGGTTGTACAACTTTATAAAAATTTATACCGCGAAGAAAGGGACCTTAGGGTGAAAAAGAGGCTATCGAAAAATCTTAGACCATTAATTAGCAGCTCGGCATTTGAAGCGTTTCCAAGTTAAGGTCGTTCACGCGAGATTACACTTTTCTCAGGAATTGTCTGAAGTTTCGTGAACAGTTTTCAGGAGATTATCATGCAAAGATCTTGCAATTTTTAACTCAATGTTAAGTTTGTGAAGGTAGATATTATTATCTGAAAATAGTACCAGGCTAAGAAAATTTATAAAACTGAAGTATCTTGCACTATCCAACTTATATTTCACGGTATCATAGCCTGGTGTACTTTCTTATAGATTTGAATGTTAAACCACGCTTATCTATGCTGCATATGCAAGTTTAGAAACGTAGAGAAATTTTAATTTTTGACTTTCTTTTTCCGCATCTACTTAATCCTACATGAAGAGAATTCTGCTACAATTATTGCATACATGGAAAAAAATTTGGTACAGTTACTGCCGCTGTAGATAAAACTGCTGCGTTTAACGTGGAATAGCTGTTGCTCTCTGTATGTGTGCAGCAACTGTCCGTTTGAGGGGTAGTTACTGCACCTTAGAGGGATAGCAGTTGCCTTTATCGAAGGAGCGCAACGCTCCCTCTGCCAGAGAGACAGTAACTACTCCACAAAAAGTACAGTAGCCAACCTAAAATAGCGCAAAAGTCGCCCTTTATTGTGGTGCAGCAGCAGAACTAGAGATAGTGCAGCAACTGTACCAAATTTTTTTCCATGTAGTTGTAACGTGCGTTTATCATTAGAAAATTGCAAGCATATTACGAAGTTTGCCTGAAGTCCATATATATGTATAAGAAATATTTTACCATAAAGTCCTACAGTAAAAGGGTTACTGGAAATAAGGAAGAAGACTATGTGGATACGAGTTACTTAACAACTTCCGATTTTGGATCGTTTTCCCTAGAGCCGCAGAATGTTCATCATCTCGTAATTTACGTATTGCCCGCTTCAATATTAAAACCTAATCTCATGTTGCCCTTTATTGTTCAGAGTCCCTTTAACAGTGGGCATAAAATCTACGACGTTGTCAAACTTTTTACCTAATGGGAGGAACCGGTTCGGCCACGCCTGAAGATCTCTCGGCTCAGCCTATTGATATAAGTTGCCAATTACAATGAATTTTATTAACCTTGCTGAAAATGCCCTTGAAAGCTCCTGTACGAGTTCTTGTCTCAATTTCTTGACATTACTTATTGTGTTTACTCCTGGCGTCCTATTTCTAACTCTTATCATTGAATAGCATCCCCATTATATCTTTTCGCAGGCCTCGTGATCTAACCCGAGTGAAAACAGCAGTTACTCGGAACAAATTTTTTTACGTTGATGTGTTGTGACGTATAAGCGGTTTTTATCCATGCGAAAATTGGAACATATTTCTCTTCATCCAGTCTATACCAAACGAAGCAGCACTATCAGAATCTATAGGATTCTTCTTTTGTAGCTAATTGACACTTTCTTAGTCTAAATTGGTGTATATACATTGTCGTAGATTTTAATCTTTTCAATAGTTATTTATTTGATATGTTGTACAAGTGGGCAATTCTTGAAGAGTGTAAGGTTGACGTCACGAACCAAAGGCAAGTGATGCCATCATGCGATTCGAGGATTGCCTGCTTCGTAGCATGTCAAATACAATACTTTCCATAGCGAGTCTGGCGAGTTCGATTTTCGGCATCTACGAAAAGATCGCACACCGCAGCCGATAATCTGATGAGAAGAAAATGCTTATATCTAACCTCACTCTGTCACACGAGCTTCTATTTTATTAATGCACCTTGTGGCCATAGAGTCGTTGAAGTATATATACTGGAGTTGAATCGTGGTCTAATAATACTACTCCTTAGGTTACTTACCACCACAAGTGGTGTAAAGTACGAATACTTACTTTACGCCATTAGTGACGTAAAGTGCTAGAAGCTAGGAATTCGGGTACTTTCGCGACTCTTCGGAGACGCCGAAAATCAAACTTTCGACAGACGTACTATAAAAAAACTTTTCTTGCACAATTAAATCAGATAATTAGTAGGAGTGTGTAAAGATCCGGTCGAGTCTGGACGGTATCAGTAGCTTTTGGGTTGCGTTGGATTCAGATCGAGTTCGAACTTTACGAAGAGTTCCTCTTTAAATATGAATCCAAATTATTTTTATTTTGAAATTGTGACGTAAGTTTTAAATGTCAAATAATAAAAAAAATTGGAAAAAGTAAAAATAAAAAATAATAAATAATAAATAAAATGCAGTTTTTTTACACACTCTTAGTAATTAGACTAGCGTAAGGCTGATGGAATGGTACCGTAACTTGTGTAGAATAACTTAAATCCAATTTAATCCAGTTTAAATACATTATCGGTATTTATTCACCTAGCGCTGTAGCCTGAAATATTAGAATAGAATAGAACTCGGACGAGGTGTCTCCTTTGGGGAGGCTATCGGCTAGCTAGTCCTCCGGTAGACCCTAATCACTTCTGGCTCCAGCATAGTTGCACCCAGGATGGCTTTGGCCAGTTGATCTGCTTTCTTGTTGCCCCTGATCCCTGTGTGTCCAGTAGGGTGGGACCAAAAAAAATGGAAGAATCAGACATTCTTTACATGGGGAAAATGAGCACATTAGGACCCTAAAAAAGTATTAGTACATTACATGACATGTGTGAACTGACGGCTTTTTTGAAACGAGTGCGATGTTTTTGTAAGGAGTCAAAAACAGCGTGCGAGTTTCAAAGAAGCCTTCACACAAGTTACGTAAGATACTTTTCATAACAAAATCATAAATGGCGTGAAAAAAGCATCATATACTACTCTTCAATACAAATGACACGAAAGTAGCAAATTACAGAAAGGTGTACGTTGGAGGCGAGGGGGTCCAGGGGCAGAGCCCCGGGGGGAGGAGCCCCTGATTGAAGAAAACCACTTAATAGTTTATTAACTTGATTTCCTGCTGGAGAAATTCTGCCTTTGGCTTTAATCTGGTGCGCAATTCAAAACCGAGTTAAATTAATTCGATTTTGAAACGCGCGCGCTACACGTTGACCAATGACAGCATTTCTTCAAGTTGGGTGCTTATCCAGATAAGGTAGATGCCTACATATACTTTTCGTTAAAAACATTGACTCACCTCTGCCGGTAAATGCTCACACTGTATTTTCGTAACTCAAGAGCGTTAAGAAAATACTCAGTCTCTTACAAATAAGACTCTTTTTTGAACTCTGACGTCATACTGTGCTAACAGAGCCATCATTTGGAATTATACTGAAATTATACAACCCTATGTCAAAAAGCCTACCATATCGATAGCCTATTGAGACACGAATCACGCCATTTTTATGATTGTGTTATGAAAAATTAATTTGAAGTCGACATATATACATGCTACTTTTCCGCATGGGTTGAATGTCTAATTCCTAAATTTTTTTTTCGCCTCACCCTAGTGTCTAGGGGCCTATACTAGAGACACCTTGCTGTTTTTTGTAAGTTAGTTCTTTGCGTTTTTGCAATCCCACATCAAAATCAAGAAGATTTCTGATTTTCAAAGTTGGTTTTTTCTTCTAAAACGAGAACCCTATTCTGAAACTTAATTAGTGTTATTGTCAATCTAAAGATTTTGACAGTACATTTTGGTAGTTTCTGATAGTTTTTTTTTTAACCCATTTCATCAGCCTTAAGATTTAATAGTGCACTGGACTGCCGATTCTAATTTCTCCGATTGATGTCTTTCTGAGAACTTGGGTTCGCTCCCAAATATAGATGAAGGGTGGTGAGAAGTCGAGAGAGAGGAGCTGCGAGCTCCAGGCGAGCTCGGCAGTAGCGTACCCACAAAAATGAGCGAATAATTTCGTTAGTGGATTACCGTGGAGTCCGCGTTGGGAACACTGGTATATACGGCCCTGACTTGTTTACCTGCTCGCCCGCTCTCGCGATAAATGTTTACTCATCAACTCAGATGGGATAAAAATCGACAGTCCAGTGTAATTTGAGAATGTTTATAGTAGCCTACGATCTATATTGTTTGAAGCAAACGCGTGGCGTGAAAACTTCAACCAAAATGCATGCCAAAGATAAGCTTGACTGCAATGATTTTAGTATTAGCAGGTTCAAATTACTTCTCAATATTTCGGAATATATGAAGCACACAGCAGAAAAAAAGCAATACAATTTTATGCGGAAAATATTTAATTGCGTCAATTTACAGTTTTTGATATATTTTCTATGAAGCTGTTAATTTTAAGGAAATAAATTTTGTTTATAGGACTGTTTGTTTTTGTTTTTTTAAGATAAACATGGTTTTATTAAGGGCATTGCATAAAAGTACTCTGGAATTTTTGTGGATACGCCAATGGGCGTTTTCTATGTATAGGAAATACTTGGCCAAGGATTACTAATAAAGTACAAAATAATAATACCTAATATGAAGAGTTGTACATGATTGCAGGATCACGGGTTTAAGGGTTATAACCACTTGGGGTTGATGAAATTAATACTTTCTGTGAAAATCTTAATATTCTACGCTATTCTATTTTATTTTTTATCTTTATATTCTTTATATCTTTATAATCAATCGCGAAATTCTTTCTTACTGATATATAGTTGGAACTTAGAAAATTTGCCTTATAAACTTTATATGTTTCATAAATACCGGAGTTGTGCATAATCATAAGATTCCCGAAGTGAAAAAATTTATCAGCTGTCTTCAGCCCTGCTGGAAGTAAAAAGATATAAATCCTATTCTTTTCTATCTCCTTCTATCTCTAAGATAGAACGAGATAAAGATTGTTTATCTCTTTCCATCTCTCGCCTATGCCCGCTATCTTTTTCTATCTCTGCATCCATCCAAATCCACGCTTATCTCTTTGAATCTCCTCTTTTCTATCCCTCGTGATGTCTTCGAGACGGAAGTGTACAACCTACCCGATCCTATCCGGTTTCTATACGGAAAATGGAACCACAAGTTAAGTATTTGAAAGTACCAAATTTCATTTCTTTCCGTTTTATATCCGATCTTTATAAGAGCCTTGACACTGGTGATGTCTTCGAGACAGAAGTGTACAACCTACCCGATCCTATCCGGTTTCTATACTACAAGTGTAACTATAAATTCATTATTTAAAAGTACCAAATTTAATTTCTTTCCGTTTTCTATCGGATTCCTATAAGGGCCTTGACACTGGTGATGTCTTCGAGACGGAAGTGTACAACCTACCCGATCCTATCCGGTTTTTATACGACACTTGGAACCACAAATTATAATCATTTGAAAGTAACAGATTTCATTTCTTTTCGTTTTATATCCGATTTCTATAAGGGCCTTGACCGTGGTGATGTCTTCGAGACGGAAGTGTACAACCTACTCGGTCCTATCCGGTTGTTTTACGAGAAATAGAACCACAAATTAAATATTTGCAAAAACCCAAATTCATTTTTATCCGTTTTATATCCGATTCCTTTAAGGG
>UCOK01009388.1:0-24779 GCA_900474325.1 Synergus umbraculus | reverse complement strand
ATATATATATATATATATATATATATATATTAGTTTCAAATATTGTTTAAAACCCCTAAAAATTACTTAAAATCTTTTGAAACTATTGTTCATACAAATATATAAACTAACAATATTTAAAGCAATATTCTCTTGTGAAAAATAATGAGGCTTTTGAGAATTACAACACACGCAGCATGCAGTTACCCTTGGGAATGAGGGAAAGTTTAATGGGGTGATAAAATGTGCAGGCTATTAGTCCAGAAATAAAGAGAGAACACGCAACACACCTTTATCGTTGATACCGACTATCCAATCCCAGAAAATAGCTTGTTATACGATCTTGGACTAACAACTAACTCTAACTGTAAACCACAGTAAACTACGATCTGTGGCTGTAAAACTCTCGAGTTAGAGCAACCAATAAGTGTGCGACGCGGTTCATTGTCAATGGAGCAATCAAGTGCAGATCTTTAATCTCGTTCTAATGTCTCTATTAAATGAAAATACTTTACTAGAGTCATACATATTAATTTTGTCCATAAAATTACGAAAAAATAAAATTCGTGTCTGAACCCATTTTTAACTCAAGTGACTGTCTTGTGTCAAAAGTTTATTCGGATTTATTTTATTCAAGAAGTATGTAAATTAAATAATTTTTCGCCCTATAACTGCAATTAAAATTTAAAAAATAAAGTAATTCTGCAGAGGAGACATTCTTCTGTGTTTTCTCTCCTCATACCATCCATCCTTCATTCTGTATTACGTAATTAAATGAGCCTAACTTAGCCCCTGGATAAGACCCGATACTGTATCGACTTAACGAGGAATTAACTTCATTCTCCTTCGCTTGGAATACCTGTCGAATTTCTTCAGTGTTGAACTTCAAAGTAAATCAACGGACAGGAAACCAAACGGGATTTCCGGTCCCTGATGAAAGATCGACATTACCGATCCGTTGATAAGTTCCGGAGCAGACCTCAACTTTGCCACCGGAATCGGAAGCGGATTCAAAATACACAAAGATTTCCTCTTACAATTCAGATCTGATAGCTGGATAGGGAAATAATTGAATTGTATGTAAAAAAGAAGTAGAAACTGTATTTGGAAAAAGAAGTGGAAAAAAGAGTGAAAAGGTTGGGAAGGACATTTGCAAAAAGGAGTTGAAAACAGGGTAGCAATTTTTACTTTTTCACTCCTTTTCACAAACCTTTTTCAAACCTTCCATTCTTATTTCTACTCCTTTTTCCAAACAAGTTTTTTAATTCATTTTCCATCTTTCTTTTCTCACCTCTTTTTCTAAACCGGTTTTCCAAAGCCCTTCTTAACCTTCTCTCTCCCTTTTCTACAAATTTTTTCTACCTCCTTTTCCCACCTCTTTTTGCCATCCATCTACATTTTTTCTAAACCTCTTTTCCCACCTACTTTTCCAAATTCTTATTCCTTACTTTCTTTTCTATCTCTAAATTTTACTTTCATTCCTGAAGAAAGTATCTTTTCGCTTTAAATCTCGATTCGTTTCCTGAAGGCCGAGATTTTTTCTCTGAAAAGAGGTGCATAAACTTTTATAAAATACGACGTTGGAAATAATGGGTGTTGATGAAAAGACAAAATAAGAGAGTTTTACAATAACGGATGTTGGAACTTTTCTTGATTTTCATGGATGTCATACCCTTTAGTGAAACCCGAGGTTCTCTGGGTCGCAGGTGTATTGGAAATTGCTTTTATATCGTCGTGGATACGTTAATATCGATTATGGCCTCTTGAAGTTAACTGCTAACGGAACCTTCAAGTATGAAACCATTGAAACGTCAAACCAACAAGGAAAGCATGATTCGTTCTAAAAGACGGATTGACACCTCAATAAATTATTTTTTCTCCAGTACCCAGAGTTTAATTTTCTCATTATACTCAAAAAATATTATAGTTAGACACTTTTTCATTCTATAGTGCTACTTTTCTTTCCAATACAATAATCCTTGTAGAGCGAAAAAATCTCTACTTTCAATACTTTTTAGATAAAATGAAATTATTGAACTTTGAGGTCAGTTTTCGTTCCAAATTTCTTGCTTTTCGTTGCAGTTATACAGTTAAATATTTTTTCGCTTTGTATAGTCACACTTCTATTTAAAAAATGAGTACTGGTCCAGAGTGAAAAAATATTTATTTCTGATATTTGTTGAGTAAAATGAAGATATTGAATTTTTAGCTGATTTTTATGCTTCAAAGAAAATTGTAATTATAATGTGGAATTTCTAGAAGCTAATAGGATTGGCATGTTTATTCTGTTGCAGGTATGCGGCAAAGTGTTCAACAACGCATCGGCGCTCACGAAGCACAAGCTGACGCACAGTGACGAGCGGAAATACGTCTGCACGATGTGTGGCAAGGCGTTCAAGCGGCAGGACCACTTGTGAGTTGAGCATATGTCTTTAGGAATTGAATTCTATCATGTGAGAATAATCCTTGACATCTTACTAACGCAGATCCAACGTCTAAGAAAATATTTACTTTTTAATTAACTCAGCTCTCAAACTAAATCCTCTCAATTTTACGAATCAGGGGTTCTAGAACCCTTCAAGAAGAATAACCCAAGTTCTCAACCTCAAAATTCAATTTCCTCATTTCGCTATGTAGATTATCTTGTATCCAAGAGCCTTAAAGATCTTGTTTTAAAATTTTTTTTATTTTTTTTTAAGGTGGGTTTTCTCTTTAAAAGAGTATTCCAATCGAGATAGCGTTTCCGTGTTTGAAAAAAATGATAAGATCTTCTAGAAATCGATTCGCATTGGAACCATATCGACTCTTAGAGACTCTGGGCGCCATGATTCGAAGAGTTGGATGTAAGACAACGAGAGAAAAGCAGGTGGCGAGCTCAGGGAAGCGTACTATGGGGACTAAGGATTCAATTCTTTCCCGGAATGGGAAAGAGAATAAAAGGAAATCAATAGTGAAGCCTGGAAGGTCTCTTCCCTCTTGGCTTGACTGGTTAGACTCAGTGTATTTTCTTCAAAGACTCCAAGACTCTTAATCCCACGTTGGCCAGTAGCTTCTCTTGCTTGGGATTCACTTCCAATTGAGTCCATTCTACCTTGACTCTGTTTCTCTTACTCTCCCCGTATTTCATTGAAGCTTCCACAAAGTCGACCAACGAGCTGACTCGGCTGAATGGCATACAGGATTATTATTGACGCCCTTTCGAACCCACGACATAGAATTGGGACACCTATGTCTATTCAAACAAATGAATTCCTTCTTTTTCTTTTCTCTTTCCTCTTCTGGTTTCTTCTTTTATTTTTGCTCTTTTTAAATGCTTCTCTTTCCACTTTCGAGCCAAAACCGCTGCTTTGCCAATAGCGATAGAAATGGACTATAGAATATTTTTTCCCACTTTTTCACTCTAGTAGGCTCTTCTTTAACTCGCTCTTCAAAGCGTTGCCATGAATCATCTGCATTCGATAATGCGCAATAACGAGGAAATCCTTTTCCACTCCTGGCGGCGATAAAGCGATCAACAGCAGCGGATGCTGCTCGATAAACATATTTTTAACTTCGAAACGTTTAATCAACATCAGAGCCAGCCAGGTGCTGATGATGAAAAGCCCTGGATTTTATCGTGTTGACATCATAATACGAGAAGAAGCCCAGCTGGGTTCCAATTGAAGAGATCATTTCAAGTTTTTCAGATTTAGGAGACTATTCATTTAATCTGAGAGTTATAATCAGTTATTTCCAATGCAGATTTTTCATCGCAGATAATCCAATCTTTTTCAGCCTCTATTGTAACTCACTTTTCCAAATCCTTTTCGAACCCCCCTTTTTCAACTCCCTTCTTCAAAACACATTTTCTACTTTTTTTTTGAGAAGTTTTGCTACCTAGTTTTACAAGTCCCTTTTTACTATTTACTTTTCTGTACTCTCCTTTCTCACCTATTTTTTCAAACCCCCTTTTCCTATCACATTTTCTAGCCCCCTTCACACACCTTTCTTTTCTACCTCATTCTGTTTACCAACTTTTTCAAATTCCCTTTTCCCATCTAATTTTCAATTATCTTTTTGTTTACTTCTTTTCTTGCCTGCTTTATCACTGTTTTTCCTAATTCATTTTTCCCAAATTCTGTTCAAGTTTTCCACTTTCTTTTCTACTCTCTGGCCTAAACACTTTTTCAACCACCTTTTTCTGTCTCCTTTTCACCTTACCCCTTTTTCAAACCCATTTTTAAAATGTCTTTTCCCACCTCATTTCCTGATTATTTTTCAAACCACTACCATAAACCTTTTTTGTCACTCCGCATTGCAACTTTTTTGTTAAAGCTCTTCCCATTCCTCTTTTTCAATCTAATGAGGTTCGAACAGGAGGAGGAACAAGAAATTTTAAGAAAGAGGTTGGAAGAAAAAGTAGAAAAAAGGGATTGTAATATAAGGTTGGAAAAGGGATTTGGAAAAGAAGATTATAAAAGAAAGATTTGAATGAAGTCATCAGAATAAGAAGAAGGATAGTGTGTTCGGAAAAAAGTAGAATAAGCTTTTGAAAAAGAGTATGATTGAAGAGATTAGAAACGTTAATGGTAAATGAGATTTGCAAAACAGGGTGAGAAAAAAGGTGAAAAATGGAGGGAGGAAAAAGAGAGTCCGAAATATGGCGTAATATAAAAAGGGGTTCAAAAAGTAAATCAGAAAAAATTGTTTGGAAAAAGATCAACTTTGCCTTTTCTCCAATGGAATTAGTTTCCCAGAAAAAAAATCGTATTGTGTCAGTCATTAAACAGAAAATCAAACATTGATTTCGAGAATAGTTAAAATCTCCAAAAAAATGTGGACAATATCATTAAATGTCCTTAGACTAGATTCATCCTCGAATTTTCTTCATTCTCATAAAATGTTAAGATAGGTATTGTAAAAAGCGTTGACATGATTATCTTAAATTCATCGTCTATTTTAGAGCAAAGCTGCTTTCTCAGAGGCAATTTGTTTCTAGAAGAAACGTAACGAGGGTTCTCGTCTTCAGGAAAAAGGATTTGCTGCAAGGAAGAAGAATCTTCAGATTTTTCTCCTCATTTTGCTAGTCTTCACTGTTGTCTTAACGATAAAAATTCTGTAGAAAAAAAGTGCAAATTTTAAGAAACTTTTCTTAGCATAAAAATTACTGGGAATTTTTTCCTCATCAAATACAATCAGAGAGTTCTAATTTTTACTATTTTATTTTATTTTCTAGAGCCTATTTTTCCATCTTGATGGAAGTAAAAGAAATTTCAAATGAGTTTTGTTTAAAAATTGTCTATTATTCATTTTTGATTTTTTACATTAAAATTAAACTATTGTCTAATTTTAAAATATATAGAATGAAAAGTTCAATCAATAAAAAATAAAAAAATAAAAAAAGTCGAATTCGATATACAACTAAAAACTAAAAAAAAATAATTTATTAATTATCACATATGATATAGAAATAATACAGAATATAAAAGTTTCTAAAATTAATTCATTATACTTATACTAATATGCTAATATGGCTAATTTAATCTACTATCATTACATCGATTTAAAAAAAAACATGCCAATACGTTAATCCGGTCCAAAGTAAGAGGATATTCAATATTTCGATGAATTTTGGATGGAGACGATGTTTACTAGAGGTTTAATCCTCGGGTCGATGCAGTCTAGCTGCATCGGATGTCTTTCGAGCAACAAGTTGCCAGCCCAATTTCATCAACTCAGGGCAAAGGAAGAAAGCTTCGGTCAGACAAAGCGAGAGGTGAGGAGGTGGCGAGAGTTGGTAACTTCTTCATAATTGCATTAATCCTGAAATGGGTTTCGCGGTGAACGACGTCATTAACTAGAACTCATTGCTATCTGAGATGGCGAGTTTTGAGATTAAACGAGAATAAAACACATCATAAGTACTTCAATATTGAATATAGGAAATCCTCAACTATTTCTTCAACGAAATTGAACCATACTTTTGACATTAAAAACCTCATGCAAAAAAAAATCTAATTAAAGCTTGTTAGCAACATAAAAAACTCTTTAAATATATATTAGACCGCAGGTTCTTTCAAAGTGGAAGACAAGCTGGGATATCGTTTTCAATAAATTGCATTTACTCCCTCCCTCCTTCTTTGAGTTTTATAGCTAGTAGATTCGAGTGGATTCTCTTAAATCCACTCTAAAGTTGTGCGAGCCAGGGAAATGGGTTTAATTTGTAAATGCTAATTTGCCGAAGTTTTAGCTCTGATAGTATTGGAACAGACTTAGTCGCCTCGCAAATTATGCTTCGATTGCCGAGCAATCAAGAAGATGCAGATTCGAGTACAAAGAAGTTCTGGGGATTCAAACACGAATGCCTCGGGCGATAGAAAAGAAAAGCTCGGTCTAAAGATTTCAACTTTGCGTCTTTCAATTTAAACTTATTGCTGAATGAAACTTGAATTCTGAAATTTAGTTAAAACTTTCAAAGCGAAATGAATACTGAAAGTAAAAAATGTATTTAAAAGGTACGAATTGCGCAAAACACCTTTTCTACCCACTCCCCTTTTCCACGCCCTTTTTTAACACAGTCTATCCATTCACTTTTATAACCGTTTTTCTATTACCTTGTCCTAACAACTTTTTCAACATCATTATTTCCACTGCATTTTCAAACACTTTTCTATCCCCCTATCATCCTGACTTCTCTGAACTTGTTTTCAAAGCCAATTTTCTCACCTCCTCTCCTCTTTTCAAAACAATTTCCAACTCCATTTTTCCAAACCTATTTTCCAATCACACCTTCCAAACACATTTTTCAACCTACATTTTCTACCTCATTATCACCCCCAATTTTAAAATATAATTTTCCAATCACATTTTCCTATTCAACGTACTCATCACCTTTTATACACTCTTTACGAATTATAATTCGTAAAAATTTTTCATCTACTTTTACTTTTGCATCTACTTTTTGAAACCTCCATATCCCATCCCTTTTGAAACGCCTTTTTCAACCCCCTTTTCCAAATCCATTTTCTAAAGCCCTTTTTAATCATTCATCCTTTTCTCTTCCTTTTTTCAAACACTTTCAGCAATCTGCTTTTCCTACCTCCTGTCCCTGCTTTCCAAAAATCTTTTCTCACTCCCCCCTTTCGAATAAATTTTTCAACCTACTTTTTCTACCTCCTTACCACGCCTGCTTTTTCAACTCCATTCTTCCAACCTTTCCACCCACTTTTATACCCCCTTTTCCTAACTCATTTCCAGCCCCCTTCAACTACCTCTCTTTTTTACCTCATTCTGTTTACCTACTTTTTCAAATTATCTTTTCCCACCTAATTTCCAATCACCCTTTGCTAAACCTTAAACCTCCTTTTCATGCCCCTTTTTATCACCCACTTTTTCAAATCTCCATTTTCTGCCAACTGTTTGTTCAATATATTTCCAAATCCCCTTTGCCCATCTTTTTCTGACATGAACTTTTCAAATCTTCTTTCCCAACCTTTCTTTTTTCCCCAATTCCAAACTCTCCTTTCCCATCTCTTTTATCTACCTCCTATTGCTACTTACTTTTCTAAACCCCCTTTCCTCACCTGCTTAAAAAAAACCTTTTCCCTCTCATTTTCCAAACCCCTTTTCCCAAATCTCTTTTCCTCTTTTCCCACCTCTTTCTGTCATTCTCATTTTTCTGATGTTTTTCCGAACAATATTTTTAAAACTACTATTAAAATCCTGTTGTCAATCCCTTTGTTCAAACTATCTTTTTACCCTTATTTTAACTCCCCATACCGACCTTTTTTTAAAAGCTCTTCTCAACCCTCTTTTCCAATCCTATTAGGTTTGAATAGGGAAAGGAAAAAGAGATTTAAAAAAATTTGGTAGAGAAGGTGGAAAACTGTGTTTTAATAAAGGGATTGGAAAATAAAGTTAAAAAGCGGATTGGGAAAAGAAGTTTGGAAAAGGAAGTTTTTAAAAAAAGAAAAAAGGTGGGATAAGCGGTTTTGAAAATGAGTAGGAAAAGTAATTTGATATTTCAACTCTGTTTTCCAACCTTCGCACCCCTCCAATCGCACCCTCTTCAATCTTTCTATAATTGAAAATAAATATAAAAAAATGTCTACGAATGACTACAAATTGTTGTGAGACGTTAAAATTGTGCATTTTTGAATAATCTTAGTCATATAATGCTAAATAATAACACCCGAAAGAAATTGTTTTAAATGACCTTAATCTCCTTGGAAACTTTTCCCCATCTATTCAACTTTGTCCCTCTTCTTAATTTTCACCCCTCTTTTTAACTCGCTTCGATTAAGTGCAAACTTATCTCTTTAACCAACCTGATATCGGAAAATGTCGGGTAAGGTTAGCCAATAGGGAGGGGTGTCAGTTTAGATACTCTCTCCGATATCGAGAGCGCAGGGATTTCCGGATGGAATAGATTCTCGCTAGAGATAGTAGTATATATTCCACGGGACACTGTTTCACTGCAACTAAATCCAGTAATCCTGGAGTGCTCGAATTTCAAAACATTCCTCGTTCCTCGTAGAGTGTAGTGAGAGCTTTTCTCTTGAGCGAATACACGCCTGCTAATCCTTTTTGACCTTCCGGAGTAGATGAGAGCCTTTCTATAATCCTTTAAATTGACGTCTTCGCTTTTTTCTTCAACAGGAACGGTCACATGCTCACGCATCGGAATAAGAAGCCTTACGAGTGCAAGGCAGAAGGATGCGGAAAGTCATACTGTGATGCGAGGAGTTTGAGAAGACACACCGAAAATCACCATGCTGGTAGCAAAGTCAATGAGAGTATTAGTCCTTGTAGCCCTACAACTGGACCCCACACGCCTAATACTCCAACAAGTAATCCGAGCACTCCAAGCACACCTGGAGCTCCAAGTAGTCAAAATAGTCATGGACACACCGCACTTAAGCAGCTTCTATCCGCTGAGCCTACACCATCACAGCAGCACAAGGTCAGCTTTTTACATTCTCATCAGAGAATGTATTAGTTTTTTTTATTATTCGGATCTCTTTCCCGACTTATTAGTTTTTTTCTTAAATTTACTTTATTCAATTTTTGGGTTATCCTGAGGACATCCTAAAGACATCCTTAGGACGCCCATGTCAGTCCAATTGATGTCCTAAAGATGTCTCACGTTCAAAAGACGTATTTAAGACATGAGACGTCTTTAGGACATCAATTGGACTGACATGGACGTTCTAAGGATTTTTTAGGACGTCCTCAGGATTTCAATTGTGTTTTTGTCCACTGGATTGGTTTTGGGAAAAATTATTTTCGCTTATTTCATAAAATCTCCAATTCTCGAAGTTACAAGACTCAAGACCCCCTGAGCCTTGCCAAAAGTATGCTAAATAAATTTTAGGCCCTTTTCGAAATTAGTAAAAGGAAGTTTTCGAGGTTCTTGATTACGAATACGGTGTCAAAATTTCACAAAACAATATCCTGGATCCAATATGAAGTACGGGTTACCTGAAATCAAATTTAATCTTAATCATATTTTGTTTTTTAAACATTATATACAAAAAATTGAAAACAAAAAAAAAAACGCAAAAGCAGATAAAAGAAAATTTTTTTTGATTCCATTAATTATGCTTCCTCAATCTTCATAGAGGAAGCTACTTTTATAAATCTTCTTTTCCCACTTCTTCATACTACCCACTTTTCCAAACCCCTTTTCCAATCTTCTTTAGCTGGTTGAGTTTCAAAAAATAATTGACAATAGTGGGTGTAAATAATTATGTGGAGAAAAAGGTTGGAAAAAGGGATTTGGCAAGGTAGGTGGGAAAATGAAGTGAGAAAAGGAGGTTTGGAAAAGTAGATATCAAAAGATGGTGGAAAAATGGTATTTCCAAAAGTTAGTGGGCAAAAGCGATAAGAAAAGTAGGTTTGGAAAAGTGAGTGGGAAAAGGCCTTTGGAAAATAATATAGTAAAGACCCAGCAGGTACGGCAAAAATTGACCAATTTTTTAAATCTTTTTTCCACATGTCTGTGGAACAGTGTATGTTTTTAAAACGTTACTTGGTCTGACTTAGGACGGTTTTAAGACATTCTAAAAAATCTTAGGACATTCGTGCCTACTAGGTAAGGTTGGAAAAATATTCGCGGAAATATTTACGATAATATTACACAATTGTAAACTAGAAAATTGTAGAACTCTGTTTTTATTTTCAAAGAAGAGTGTATTTACAATGACATTCAGTCGAATTAAAGTTATTTTCTGATTTAGAGTTGCTGACCAACCTTGGTTCTTGTTCTATTTAAGTTCTGATAGTTGTAAAGGTTGTTGGTATTGGTTGTTAGGATTAGTGGTTGAGTGTGAGTGCCAGAATACACGTACTATTAGAGAGTACTTCACGTATTTCTCTATCTGACTCTCTGTCTATTTCTCGTCGTTTTTGTCTACAGCTACCCTGTTCGTCCTTGATGAAGCTCTGACTTTGATTTGTAGCTAGAACACGCTTCGATCAACCAGGTTTGATTTGTATCACCAAGCGGACGAAGGATCGAAGAGATGGTCATCCGATTAATGACTTCAAAGCTCGATGTTTCAGTTTAAATGAACAGAGATGTTTTTTCTTGAAAAATATATAAGCACAATGTTGAAAGCACCTACCTAAATTGAATTCCTTGAATGAAATTTGTAGCAAAAAATTGTGAGATTCTAGTCAAGCTTTCTTTAAACATTCAAATTGAATATCAGAAGAGCGGAAGGACAAGGTTGATCGGAAATCAGAGAGATTGATCAACTCCCTTCGTAGCTCACGTCTCTACATTCGGGTGAATGCGTTCATTTGATATACAGCTAATTAGAGATCGAAATCTCGGTGGTGTTCTCGTATTTGGTTGGCTGCCCTCCGGATACGTGGACGCGTAAAACGAGCCAGTTTCACATCAGTCGATTGCGCATGCACTCGGGTAAAACCTAGAACCATTCTGTATGAATAACCCTATCCAGGTAACGTGAAATGGAGACCAGGCGAGAGTCAGGGAAATGGAAAGGTTGAACAGTATGCCATAACTAAAACGAGGATACTGCCCTATAAATTATATAATATCATTCAGTAGATGGCTAGACACGCTATTTCGATGGCAACTGAGTAATATATTATATTTCTGCCTGTCACCCTCGGTTAGCGACTCCTCTGCCCCTGGGGGAGGATATCCTGGTCGCGAACGTCCGATGGCCCATAAAACTCGCTGAGGAAAATTTTCGATTTGGTATTCCTAACACTTTTGCTCGTTTTTTCCATCATTTTTCTCTAACCCAAAGAATCGATTTATTGTTTTGCTTTCTTTTTATGGAATAAATATATTTTCCGAGAATATGTATGTTTAATCCATTCATTTGAAAATAAATCAATGTAGAAAGACATATAGTTCTGGAATCAGTTTTCGGAACCCTGCCAATTAATTTCTGCTTCTCTACTCTCTAATATAGAACAAAAACTATCTAATACGTTTGACAAACTTCAAAATTTCATTGAAATTTATCTGATGCGTGCTTTCCAAATCATATTATCGAGTTCTTCTCAGTTTCCCGGAAAGCTCATTATTTCATAGCAGAAACGTCTGTCTGCCATTTATCAGATTACTCGGGTCAGTCGCGTTTTCGCTGCGATTAATATAAACGCTTGAACTGATTCTGAGAGTTTCGTTGAATTTCACTTTGTACATAACAGGCTTTGGGAAAAGCAGTTTCAAGTTGAACACAAATCTCACTCTAGTCTTAAGCTGATAATTTTTTTTAAATTCCATGCTTCTTCTCATTCTTAAAAGGTGGAAACAAAGGAGTTCGGAGAATGGGTTTAAAAAAGCTATTTTCAAAACACTTTTTCAAGCCCATTTTTTAAACTCCTCTTACGAAAAGAATCCACTTGTCGAAACCTTATTTTCCCACCTCCTGTTACTAGCTTCTTTTCCAATCCCCTTTTACAGTAGGACTGAATAATAATTTTGTTACTTTTTCAGAATTGAATAATAATTTATTCAGAACACGTGAAAATTGAACAGAGCTGTATGATCGGTTGGCCATGGATATCATTTGAAGCGCAACGGACAATTATTTGAAATGCATTTATCCTTTGTCGAATGTAAATTAAATTTTGGGAAAATTGGGATCCAAGCCAGTTAAAGGACCTGTGAAGAATAATTTCACTGGCCACCGCTTGCTGCAGTTTCACAATCACAATCATGGATATCCAGAATGCGGCGGATGTAAATTCATAATTTCGAGTGCCATCGTTCGAATGTAAAATTTATCCGTTTTGCCGTTGTATGAATTGCTGAACAAACTGCGGTTAAAGTTTCAAGAGAGATCAACGAATGAGAGAAATTCGGTTTCGGCCAGTTTTTATAATTACCCATTCCTTTGAGTGGATTTCCCTTTGAAATTAAATTCATCGTTTAACTAAATTTCAAATTAGTGTAATTTGAGTAAATTCTAAAGTTCCACTATCAAGGGTCCAATTATTTAAAGCATTTGAAATTTTGAAGAATGCGCTGACTGTGAACGTGTATGCAAGTTATTTGTAAAAATTTGCACCTCTTTGAAATATAATAACAAATAGCCTGACCTGATTTAAATTGAAAGCTTCTCCCGCAGAATATTGTTCTCCGAAATGAATTGAATTTAGATACAAAATCTCATTAGCGACTTTCCTACCACTCTTTCAAATGGAAATAACCAGATATTTCCAGGCAAATATAAACTAGTAAAAATCTGTTTTTCTTTTATTTAATATTCGTTTGAAAAAACGAGCTTATCCAGAATATAATATTTTTATCAAAGAGTTCTTTTCAACGAGGTTTTTATACGAATTACGAATCACAGATGGTGTTTTTTTAGAGGAACTTTAAAAGAGTTGGGAAACAGTAGACAATCAGTTTTTTTTTTTTTTTAAAGTAATTAAAAGCATATATTTTTATATCAAATTTGTCGATTAAAGTAGAGGATTAGATAAAATTACGGGGCTAAGAAGATCAAATATAGAGTCAGAGATAGAAAAAGTAAACCTCTATTTATTTCCTATATGAAACACTAGAGGCAAATAACTCAACAATTTCTTTGAAATAAAAGATCCTTCGAAACTGGAAAGAGCTTACTTGGTCCCTGAAGGTCTTAGTCTTTATAAGGACTTCGGGGAAGGGAAAAGCATGCGGAGAAGATCTGAGGAAAGGAAAGGAGAAGTTTAAGTTCAGAAGAGAAGAGACAAGCAGAACGCAGTTTCTGAAGGAAATGATATGTCCACCTGAATCTTCTTTAATCGAATCTATTTCAAAGTCCTCAGAATCAAGTCGCTTCCTCTTCCTGGAATGGACATCAAATTATATTTACTGGCACTCGTAAATAATTCTATACTTTTTTTGCCAAGTAATGCCAGCTTCCACTATAGACTTACATACGTCTCTCAAACATTGGATACTATAGTTTGGATCAAAATACTCTACAATTTTAATTTGACGCGAAATTTAAATTGCAGAATTAAGACAAAATTTTTGCTCTCCAAATTTTAATATTTCTGCTCTTGACTTCAAAAAGGATTTCAAAACGAGGGTAGGAAAAATGACGTCTTATAATATTTTAATTTAAAGACCAGGTTAAACAGGTCCAAATTAAAATGCCTTAAATTAAATGCTCGATGAAATACCATAAATCAAGGGTCCGTGGCCTCGTCTGAAAAGTTTTCATAGCCAGCCTCGAGTTTCCCTCTCCACGTCTTCTTCTCATTACGAAGTTCCTGGTCATCAAATTTTATTAACCCCACTTCAAGACTCCCTTTACTTCTAACTCAATATCGTATATTCGTAGTCTTGCTTTAACTGCCCCCTTCTCCTCCTTCTTCTTCTTCTTCTTCTTCTTCTTAAACGTGCCTCCCTCTCAGCGAGGGGTTCCTCCTCTCTCTTCGATGTATGTATGTTGGAGTTTGCTCTCATTGTCGAACCCCTGCGATTCTGAAAGGGGCAATAATTCTCTGCTCCACGACCGAGAACTAATTTCCGAGGCGTTTCTTTCTCCCTTCCTCTCTCATGTTATGCGCTTTTATAGCCGACCTAGGCTAACCCCCTTTTTCCTCTCGGTCACAACAAATAACAAAGAAATCTAGACTATTTTTTTTGTAATTATTTTATTGCAGAAAAGTAGTGTAAAACCTTAGAAATTACATAAAGTTTCATCTCTCCAGCGTATGTGAAAGCCACTCTTAAAATATTTTCGTTGATAACGGTGGAGTTTGATCCCATAAGATAAAAAAAACAGTTAATTCTTTGTACACATGCGGAATCCTTTCAAATTCAACCCCTAATATTAAAAAAAATGAAATAAATCACACCAATTAAAAAACTCGAATTTTTTTCGCTGTCGATGTATGCCATGTAATTTCGAAAGAGCACAAAAAAGTTTGATCCTTCGGACGCATGTGGAATCTGACCCAATTCAAACCCTAATATTAAAAAAATTACGGAAAAACGCTATAAACAAAAAATTTGAATTTTTTCTCGGGCAGTGTATGTAATTTGATCCCGAAAAAGCACAAAAAAAGTTTCCACCCTGTAACGCATGTGGAAACCACCTTCAAAGTCGTGGGGAAGAAAATGGAATGGATTCCAAATGTGTCCAAGGCATAAAACTTTTTTTGTTATCCTTTGAGATAAAACTCCACCTTTATCAGCAACAATATTTTGAGTTTTTCAATTAGTGTAGTTTTACTACATTTTAAAAGTGTTACATCTTAGTTTTTTTGGATCAGAGAAAATTGACTTTAAATATACGAGTAACTAGAGAAGGTTGTGAGCCCGGGTTTGCGAACAAATATCTGCTTCTAGGATCGGAAGAGATTACTGCGGATTTTCTAGATGAAACGAAATTGATGTTAGATACGTGAAGGGTGCGAGGGTGCGGGGAGAGTTTTCCTGAGTCTCGTGTCGTTCGTGGAGTGAACGGAAGCTTCTTGAAACTCGACTTCTCATCGACCTACTCCTCTACGTCATCGTCGTCTCGTTCTGCGAGAAGTTTTGAACTTATCCTGTATCGTTTTTTCACGAATCTTTTTCCTCGCATACTGCGGCGCAAAATACTTTGTCAGAGGTTGAGAGGCTGACTCTGGCGAGAAGCTGACTCTAACGACAAGGAGTTTCCTGCAATATCATATTCCAAAATGTGACTAAGTATCGCCGAGGCAACCTGTCGATACCAGGTCTAAACTCTAGAAATTGGACAGAAGATGGAATGCGTTTGATTAAAATTTCCACTATGTATAATAATCCATCAACGAAGATAAAATTTGACTCTTGAGGCGTAGTTGAAGGGAACTTGCAACACTTACTTTTGATGATATAAAGCTTGGGACTCATTAGGTTGCACATAAAAAAATAACACAGCTTATTACTTTTCTCTGTGCCAACTGAATCAAACGTTGGATGTTAACAATCATAAGTTTAAAAAAATTTTATTTCGTTTATCTATATGTTTTTTAACTTTAGCCACACGTTAACAGTACTTTCTCTTTTAGGCATCCACATTCATGCAGGCCTCTTATCTAGAAAAGGTACTTATCAAACAGAGGAATTCTTCGATCTAGAAATCCTGGATCGAGGTAGACGAAGGGTATTCTGAGAACGAGAATGAAGAATAAAGCATGCGGGTGTCGAGGATTCCTGAGGGCAAAGGTTGGGAATCGTGGGAGTCGAAATGCTATTTCTGGTTCAAAGGAGGGTCAAGCGGACTCTTTTGAACTTCGAAATCGCGATTATCACTGGGTTGAATAGTTCGAGGCGCCTTAGAGAAACCTATTATATTCACACTTTCAAGGAGAAGTGTCGAAGTCAACATCTAGTTCAGAACAGATCCGGAGAGGACCTGAAATGTGAATCTCGTGTGTTTACGGGACGGTATATGTACTCGAGTACACTAGAATTTCGAGTCTCGATAGAGATCAAACTAGAGACTAAGAGCTATAGCTTGAACTATAACTAGAAGTAGAATTACCTAGAGTCCTTAGGAGTCAAAGTTTGCAAATTATGTTGGCTGAGCTCGTATGTTTACACGAGATTGCTTGGATACAACTTGAAAATTGGAGGAAAAAGGAGATCACTGGAAGTATACTCTAATCGAAGGGACTCTTCTTTTTCTATTTTTCAGCGAAGTAGAAAGAGGAGAGGGTTTTACAAGAATTCCTCAAAGTGGTTTAATTTTTCTTTTTATCTTCAATGTAATTAAAGAAGGACGTGAAGATCATTGCAATCCACAAAGTAAGTTCACATTCCCCTGCATAGGAAAACCCTTTTCATTTAAGTCTCATAAAACTTTTTAAATTAAGATGGACAACTTGTACTCGAGATTCTTATTTGGATAGGGTTTCTGGAACTTGATTTAAACTAATGAAATGGGATGACTGACGGCAATAACTGCGGATAATTTTCGACTCGGAACGATCGGTTAGTTGCAGGATTTCTCACCGTTCGTCCTACTCAATTGATAGTCGATCACGTCGAAGTTGAGGCAAAGATTATATACAATGTGATTAGATGACTAAACCATAAACTATGAGAATACTACTAGATGTTAAACTCTCTATATAAATTATCGGTAATGTAATCTCTAAGCGAAATAGTTCCAACTTTTATCAATTTTTTGGCTAATAATTGAAACGCTACGAAGTATTTAGAATTTCTCAATATTTACACTCAAGCTCTTCCTATTCCGTTACTGAAGATTTCCTTCTTGATCAGCTTTCAATTCAGAGTTTCAATCTTCGCAACTGAATTTTAAAGATGGTTTTCTACCATAATCAGATTTATCAATTAAGAGAATGTAATCATGAATTTTTCAATCCACCATGGCACCCTAAGTAATGTCTGTAATGTCAACTGGAATATTAATCCAGTTTTGGAATCCGTAGATTAATGATATTTTCTTCCAATCGTATATAGGTGGGTTCTAGTTCAAAGTAAATAATTTTGTCCCGTTGAAAACGACCCTCGCTACGCACCAAGTTTAATAAAGCAAAGTTAGCAATTTCGATTGAAGGTATTAATGGGAATTCGTTACGGGAAATAGGAGTTAAGTGCTACAAATAGAGAACTATATACGATGTTCGATTCACCACTAAAGCGAAATTTATTTCAAAGGTATAAATTAGTTATACATAAACAACTAAAAAGGCAAAAATTCAAGAGCAAACTCAAATAAAATAATGTACGAATCCTCTAATTAATAATTGGCACGAAATTTTAAACCTAAGAAGCTTTTTTATCTCTAGTTTGTAAGTTCGTAGTTGAAAAGTTAAGACACTTTTTTCACTTTATTGATTAAATTTAATATGCTCTTTTATGTACCTTAACTTTTATAGCCAAACGAACTGACAGAATCTGCAGTATGATTATGGCTGAAATAGTTACACTTGCATTTACATATCAGCGCAAACTCCAATTTCCGGGACGATTGCCATTCATTTCCATTTATTGGCTTTTACTTGTCAATGAAAACGGACTGCAACCATGAGGTTTTATTAAAACAGAGTGTAGCTGCAATAATCCAACTTTTTATAAGAATTCTTCGATATGAAATTACTATCTCGTTTTAGTACTTTGTAGAACTCTACAAGCTACGTATATCAGCTTTATGTACATGAGGGAATTTCTGAAATTCGATAAGTAGCGTGAAAGGTCTTACCCAATACATCCTGTACTACCTAGAATATTTGAACACGGTTATTTTAGAAAGATATTGTAATTAATTTCTCGTTAGAAACGATTTCAGGTTTAATTTAAAGTCTGCTTTTAATACATACGTCGTGCCAGAAAGTCAAAATATGATTTTTCAAAATGTATCTAATAGTACCTATATTGTGTATCAAGGGCGGAAAATAGACGATTTTCGACGAGTCAAACTCAAAACTGCTTGGCGTCCAAGATTCATGCGATACTTTTTTTGCCCACCGTTTGTTGAAGTTAGCCACTGCGCGATGGAACGTAAAATAGCTTTTTAGTTCCCTAGAGAGTAAAATGTATAAAAATGGGCCACTCTACAGGTGAGATAAAAAAATTTTCGGTACTGTTTCGTTTCTGGGAATAGTTTAAGGCAAGGAAAATAATTTTAAAGGCAATGAATAAACCACGAAGTTTAGGGAAACTTTCTTCCAGTTTTAAATTAATTAAAGCAGATTATCTTGACGGATGTGAAAACTTCAATACGTAATCCACATTTTCTTTTTTTTTCTTTCCATGTTTTATTCTTTCATTCAACTCTTTCGCCATCAAGAAAGTTCGCGTTGAAAAAGTTTTATCCGCAGAGTTTTGAAGGGTTCTTATACTTTTAATTCGCTTAGGTGTGCGTACCTTAGAGCGAGACTGGCTTCGACTTATTACTATAGCATGGGAAACCAGGTGTTAAGATCTCTCTCATTTTCCTAGGGCACGTCAATTTTCATTTAAAAGTTTTGTCGCCCCTGTCTTCTCTTTTTCTTCACTGTTAGCGACCCAACAACTTTTTCTTGCTTTTCATCTTACTTCCTCTGATCGGAAATTCTCCCCTCAAAATTAAGGTTCTTCACTTTCAGAATAACTTTTCATCTGATCTCTCTCGATAATTTCGTATTTTCGTGTTTGTTTTCCCAGAAAAGTGTAAAGAAAAAAGTTAGAAGTCTATACATAGACTTATAAGATTTTAAAATATGTAGTTAGAAGGTTTCCTCAATAGATAACGCAAGCCTTACTCGAAATAGTTCCGATCTTCACTGCCCAGGCAAAATTTTTAAATAATAGAATTTTTTAAAGCACTTAAAGATATTGGAATGAAAACTACTCGTATTAATCGTCACCCTCTTAAAACAAAGTGAAGTTTTTTCTTTAGAGTGAAGTACTTCCGTCAAAGCTTTTCGATTATCTCGTTTCTAAAGTTTGACTTTACCTCGAACGACTCTTTCTGACAAATCGCTGCTTAAAGCGACGCTCAACGTAAATCTGTTTGACTCCCCCCTCCCTCCCCCATCCAACTTCATCGATTTGTTCTCGTATTTGCAAAAGCACAGAGATTCAAAGGAAAACGTATGTTTTATTTATGCGATTCTTTAGAACTTTACTCTACTATTTTACAATAAATAGAATCAGGCGAAAGAAAATTGTTGATTAAGGCTTTTTTAGTTGATTTTTATTATTTTTCTAGCGAGAATTATACTTGCGAAAATTTCTCAACAACTCGAAATTAAAGTCAGATCGAATCTTCGAAAAATGAGAGTTTTTAAGGGAAATCTGAGCCTAAAACCTAATGGTCGAGTTCTAAACCGAGTGGAGTCTAGAGGCGACAATTTGCAATGACGTGTGTGTTAAATTTACAGGCAAAAATGTGCGCGTGTGTGTGTGTGTGAGAGAGAGATCGTTAAAATAAATGTGTTTACTCATACATCTCTTTTCTGTCCGTGTTTGTTTGCGAAATAAAATATGGTTACACATTTTCCACCTGCACTGTGTCCACACGCACGGGGCTGTATTTTATGGTCGAGCGAATCCAACCCAAGCGTTTTATCCGCGTCATTCTGAAAGTTATTGTCAATTTTTCGATCAGCCTGCTTAGTGCGGTGGAGATTCCACCGATTTTATAATTTTAATAATCTTCAACAGAGCCTCAATTTTATGAATAAACTGGTCATACGATCCGTACTTTACCAGCATTTTAAACAATTTTTTTAGGAATATTAATATATTTTAAGGGATTTTAAAGAATCACAATTGATTGGAACGAATTCCAAAGGGTTTTACAGAATTTGAAAGGATTTTATAGAATTCCAAAGAATTTTATAGAATTTAAAATGTTTAAAGGAGTTTAAGAGATTGCAAGTAATATTAAAAGACTAGGGGTTTTTAAGGTATATTTTAATTTATATTTAAAAAGAGATCAAACGATTTTGTGGGCGTGTTACCGCAGTTTTAATAAGGGCGTGTCTATGTTGAGGTGCTAAGTATTATAAATATTAGACGTATCTAAGGTGTGTGGCCAAAAGGCTTGTCTAAACTTAATAAAAGTATAGCGAGGGTAAGCATAATTTAATAAATAGGCGTGTTTGAAAGGCGTTACTATGTACAATGAATATTGGGCGTATCTAGGAGGCGTGGACATCGGGCGTGTCTAAAATTATTAAGTGTATGGCAAAGATATGAGCATAATGTAATTAGTAGGCGTTTCTGAAAGGCATTACTAAGTACAATGAATATTGGGCGTATCTAGGAGGCGTGACCATCAGGCGTGTCTAAAATTATTGAGTGTATGGTGAGGATAGAAACATAATGTTATTAATAGGCGTGTCTAAAAGGCGTTACTAAGTACAATGAATATTGGGCGTATCTAGGAGACGTGTCGTACCCTTAAGGTGCGTTATTATAAAAGTTTTGGACCAGATAAATGTACTTTAATATCTTTACTTTAACTTTTACAAATATGTAACTATATCGCAAAAAATATTGAAATGGCATTGCAGAAAAAAAATTGTTGAAAAGGTAGGGATTGAATGATTGATACATAGCTTTAAAAAACTTTTTCGAAATAGTAGAAACAAAAATCCACTATAAATCACGAAACTATAAATAGATCGTAATCCGATTATCAATTCTTCCACTTCCATCTTTGCAGAAGCTTAAAATTCAGGTTGGTAAAACGCCATGATTTTCGTGGATTGTAAAAGGGCTTTAAATTCAGCAAGAGTCAGGGGGAGGGAGATAGAAGCTAATGCGAATCAGTCAGTAAAAACCCAGTACGTTGCAAATAATTAGCTCGTAAAACGGGGTGGTAATCAGTTTTACGTTCCAATTTAATAATTATCTCCGAAAAGTTCGTTGTGCGTCCTGCGCGCCACAACGGATTGAACAACCTATTAAAATTGGATTTGTTAATTACTACTGGGAATGTGGTAGAGCAAGTTGCACCAATCCAGCCCATACTTTATTAAACATTCATTTTGTTATTCCCAGGTTACACTTTGTTATCAATTTAGGTTTGAATGAGACCCTTGGTTACCCAAAATACAATTTTTTAAAGGATATTTTCATTTTAAAATGCGATTTCGTTCTTTTTGTTATAGAGTGCCACTGCTCCTGGTGCAAGTAACGATGGCCTCACAAAACAGCAACTTGAGCTCATTCAGCAGATTATGCAGCAAACTCAACAACAGCAACAACAATCACAACAACAGCAACAGACTCAAGCTCAACAGCAGCATAATTCAAGTTCTACGAGTGGAAACACGTCTAATCAAAAAATTAACAAGTCTTCTGCTAAGGCTACAAATTCACCAGGAAGTGTGTCTTCATCCGGAAGTGGCAGTGCTAGTCCGAAGCCTAAAGTATGGAATCATCAGGTGAGTTTTTATATGGAGCAATTTATTTTTTTATCAAAATATTAATATTAATATTAATCAATCATACCTCTATTATTAAAACCATGCTTTTGAAATAATAACGAAAATTGTGTTAAAACAAGGAAACTATATCCTTGCTTTGGTATCAAGATCTATCTTTAGATTTGATGTCTCAAACGAATACGACCTCATTATAATTTCCCTGAAAATGAAAAGCAGTGTATAATCTGGGGCAGAACGATTACAAGTTCGGAAAAGTTCGGCTCACTGACCGTGAAGATATTACTCAAAGAGCTACGACCCGATCTCTTTTGCCTTAATTCCAGGTTTTAAAAAATCCTTTTTTATCGCTCTTCCGCTAGTTCCATAGATAATATAAAGAATAAAGCACAGATAGATCAAAGCGAACGGTTGAATGCAGTAAAAAGAGGTCAATTAGCGAATCATACGATCTCATCAGTCCGGGATTCATAATCTAGGGATGAGTGGCACATGATGGAATGCTTAATCCCTCCTGGATGTTCCGTCAGCTGGATTCGAAAAGTCGTTTCAGATCGACTGGCCACCATTTCCTTATGAGCAAAGTCGTAATGGTCCTTGGAAAATGACTTACAGAAGATCGAGACGTAAGAACTATCCTGATAAGCGATTAGGGTCTAATGAGATCCTGCTCTCAGCCAATAAAAACTCAACTCGAAAATAACGATCACTCCACTGATGTAAAACGTCCCTTTATTAGATCGAGACTTGACAGAAGAAAAGAGATGAGTCAATTTCTACAATCTGCGAAAATTTCAAATCTGTTCTTCAATCTCTAAATGAAATCTCTCTTAATGGGACCTAACAGTTCAGATTATTTTTTAAATTCGACACTCTCGTATTCCTAATTATTAAAAATTGGATGCATTTTCATTTATACCTTTTTTTGAACGCTAAATTTCTCCTCAGAGACACTCGTCAAAAATCGATTTTACATTACGACTCTTCATTACTTCAGATCCACTGTTTTCTGAAATGGAGCACTTTGTGAAAAAAGGTCGATTCTACAGTTTCTCAATGATCTACTAAAAAAATTTCTCCTTGAAAATTAGATTGCAGATTCTCCTAAAAACTTTAAAAGCTTCTAGACTTTTACTTTTTCTTGCAATTTAATAAGATTTGACGTCTCTTTTAATAAAGCTAATTACAGACTCGAAACATCTTAGAACGAGAACTTAGATTCACAAAGCTAATGAAAATATAATCTAGATCCGGTCATCCTTCACAGCATCTCTAACAGCAACCGCAACATCTTGTAAATAAGAAAAATGCTAGAACTAATCAAGTAAATGTTCTTGCTGCATTTTATCGCTTTTGGTCATCTTTTCGCACAAGGAAGATCCTTTCTGAAAGTTCCTCTAGTTTCTTACTCCAACTTTGATAAAACTTGATTAAATCACGTAAATCACATCTGATCATGAAGATGAGATTAAAAAACTAATATTAATTGATTTTTCTAAGATTTACAAAGTTTGAAGTGATTTAACCAAATTTTTATTATTTCAATGGATTTCGAAGTTAATTTGAAAGATTTCTAGTAATTTCTCAAAGTTTCTCTGGCTTCTCGTTCCAACTTGGATAAAATTTAGTCAAATCACGTTTGATCATGAAGAAGATGAAGGATCAGACCAGCATGCTTTAATCTAGATTCGTGTTCGATGAAGATTTAATAACTTCTCAAGCATTGCGTCTTCTTCTTTCCAGGATTTTCCATGCCTTGATTGAACACAGACGAGGATGTGCTCGAAAGTTTTTCTGCTTCCTCCTGAACTTTATAATTAGCTCAGCAGAGAAATAATTGATGCCATATGCCAGGATTAGCGAAGTTAACACCTCGATGGAGAAAAGAAAAGGGAAGAGAATTTCGTTCACGACATTTCATCGTCGATCGTAACGAGCCACGAAGTCGTTATCGATTCATCCTTCGCCATTTGCAATTGCATCTCAATGAGATGCGGTCGAACGCATCCTTCGTTAGCGCTCTATTAGAGAAGCGTCGAACACCGGCTCTACTGAATACAGCCAATTACTCCCGCATCGCATCTAATCAGTCAACTGCGAACAATATCACCAGTGCAGTATGGCGGAAAAATTTCTCAGATTATTTCTCACGCTTAATATGTTCTTGTCCTTCGTCAGCAAATCATTTAATTAACGAGATTATCGAGAATTTCTCTTCTGACAAAAATTAAAGCAATTCAAGCAACGTCACCTTATTAGTTAGCGGTGACCACGCCTCCTAGTAGCAATGGACACGCCTCTAATAATTATTTATGACCACGCTATTTGATTGTCAAGTCGCTAGGAGATTAATTCTGCAACAAAAATGTAAGACAAATCACATGGAGTGTTGCCAGATTGGGCTACTACGATCTACTGTTTGGCGACTCAAATTTTATCGAGGCGATTAATCGCCATTTGGGCTACTTATGAAATTCAATTGGCTATTTTTGGGCCATACCTACATTCTTTATTTATTTTTCCAACTTACGAGGACACATGTTTAATATGCCTATTTCAAAGGTAGCAGAAGTTCCTTTTTATCATTTCAAATAAACACGCTCAATCAAATACTAACGAGGATGCGCACGCAAAGAAGAAAGAGTCCGTGTCGTCTGTATAATCCGTATCTATATGACTATTACATATATATACTCTATATACATGTCTTTTCCCTATTCCTATGCTCTATAAATATGGTTTTAATTTGCATAATAATTTATTTAACTTGTGTTCGCAATACGATTGTGTTGTTATTTAAAAATGTTTACGAAAATGTTAATTATTTTATATTATAAAATTATAATTTATAAATTATATTTATAAAATCATTATAAAACCCTGCTGGAAGTAAAGATATAGAAATCTTATCCCTTTCTATCTCCTTCTATCTCTAAGATAGAAAGAGATAAAGATTGCTTATCCCTTTCTATCTCTCACCTATCCCCGCTACCTCTTTCTATCTCCGTATCAATCCAAATCCACGTTTATCTCTTTGAATCTCCTCTTTTCTATCCCTTTTTATCTCTTGTCTATCTCCGCCTATATCTTTCTATCTCTTGTCTATCTACACCTATATCATTCTATTTCCTTGTCAATCGCCATTCTCTCCTATCTCTTTCAATCCCCACTTCTCTATCTCTTTTTATCTCTGTATATACCTTTCTCTCCCTTTCTATATCCATTTCAATCCACATTCACTCTTATCACTTTGAATCTCCTCTTTTCTATTCCTTTTTATCTCTTGATTATCTACATCCATGCCTATTTCTTTCAATCCACACTTATCTATCTCTTTCAATCTATTATCTATTTTCGTCTATCTCTTTCTATCTACATGTTACTCAAAATAGCTCTTATCTATTTCAATCCTCTCTTCTCTATTCCTTCGTATCTTTTGCCTATTATTGTCAATCCCTTTATAT
>UCOK01009387.1:0-71638 GCA_900474325.1 Synergus umbraculus | reverse complement strand
CCCCCCCCCGGCTCATTCACTCGGTCGCAATCACCATAGTTCCCAGAGGAGTCAACTATATCACTCTTTGCGCCTATCTACCTCAATATTCACCTAGTGTACCCAGCATGCTCCACCCTATCTGACACAATATTGCCGCAATAATGGAACAATCGATAATCTGCACATTGTGGATGCTCGATAAGAAAATCTTCCTTACTTTGTCGCATTTTTATCAAAAATCGTTTGAAGGATTGAGGAAGTGTCCATTATTTGGCTCGAACCTAGGCCTGACAAAAATATCAATTCAATATCAGAAATCTTTTAAATCAATTTGGCAGAATTCAAGATATTCAGCAGTATACTAGAATTTTGAGAAATTTTCACTCTCTAAAATTGAATCAGTGAAATTTAACTGATTACCAGTCAAATTCCACTGATTTGCAGTGACTCTCTTCTCACGATTTTAATCAGTGAAAAATCTACTGGAAATCAGTGAAAAGTCACTGAAATTTTTAGTAGTTTAGTGAAGATGACTGAAAATTTCAGTGACTTTTGACTGATTCTCAGTGAACTTTCACTGATTGAAATCGTGAGAAAAGAGTCACTGAAAATCAGTGAAATTTGACTGCTCTCTAAAACTGGATTAGTAAAATTCCACTGATTTTCAGTGACTCTTATCTCACGATTTTAATCAGTAAAAATTCACTGAGAATCAGTCAAAAGTCACTGAAATTTTCAGTCATCTTCACTAAACTACTAAAAATTTCAGTGAAAAGAGTCACTGCAAATCAGTGAAATTTGAGTGGTAATCAGTTAAATTTCACTGATTCAAGTTTAGAGAGTGATTCAGTTTTCGAGAATAGTATTTAGTTTTCAGTGGGTTCAAATTTTCCTAGCTTTACTATCCTGGGAGTGATTTTATATAAGATTAGTTCATAAATTGATTTAAGAAGTCCAGATTGAAAGTTATACGTCCTTATTGCATCTGAATCCTCAAATGTTAACAATAAATAAACTCATTACATTTAATTACTGTTCAAGAGACACTAAATGTTTCAATGGCAATTGAACAATCACACCATTTACATTATATGTATGCCTGGGTGTTACAGTAATTTCGGGATTTCATGTGACGAGGGATGTGGTTTTCGTTGTTTACATGCTATGACCAATGATCATGTTTATGGCAAACTCAGTGTATTAGGGTAGTTTATCAAGCCTATTTGTGGTACATAAGCGAATAGACGCGGATGTTAATGTGGTTGAGCAAACATATCTCGGTGCTACAGACGCGCCTAAGACATGCACAAATGAATGGACATCTATGGAGAAGGGTGACAATGAACGTCCGGGAAATTGAGTTGGCACTGATTAGACATTGCGGGCATGCCGTCATGCCATGATGCTTCTTTGGAATTCACTTCAGAATACCACGGAAGATCTTGTTCTGCACTCTAATGGGCTTCCTGATATTGCTCAAGCCTTTAAATCAAAAACATGACCGTACTTCATATGAAGAATCTTCGATATATCTGATTAAAAGCAAAATATTGGTGAAATTATTTTGATGGAGGCTTAATAATCTTCTTTGGCCCAGAACTTCTTTAAGTTCTTTTAGTCTCTAGAATTCTATAACTATAAATAATGATAGAAAAGATTAGTGAGACGACATTAAGAGATCTAAAAGCAGAAAGAAATAATTTTGCAAATTTTCAAGAGTAATAAGAAAGGCTTTCGATAAAAATATGAAAGATGACAATAATGGATTTGTATTATATTTAATATACATGTAAAATATAAAGTTGTGGTAGCAACTGTAGATCAATCAACTTTCCCAGAAGCAATAATCGAAGAGACTTTGCTGGAACCATCTATCGTTGTCACTTACTGAAGACATACATCGTAAATTTTTTCTGGCGTCGACGTAAAACTTTTAAAGTAAAACATGACAACAGAATTTTATACGCTCTGCATATAAAACAATAAAAAATATTGAAATAATACCAAATTGTTTACTAATTTGCTTTAGTAAGAATTTCTCTATCAATTAGTTAAAAACTCATAATGTTTAGTAAAAAAAACCTACTAATTCAATTAATGAGGATTACTAATTGAATTATTTACTTTTACTAAGTGAATTATATCAGTTTTTAATTAATTGATAGTAAAAGTACTAAAGTGAAATATTAGTTTGCTTTGTTTATAAAGAATGCACCTAATTCATTGATTAATGGAGAACAATTTTCACTGATGATGGCGATAATATTAACGATGATAATATTATGGCAATATTAATTTCCCCTTTCAACGTGAATAATAGTCCTACACTATTATTCGACGTTGACTATAGACACTAAAATACTCTTCTAAAGGAACAAAATATTCTTCTGAGACCCTTTTTTCGAGTATTTTCCCAACACTGATTTGAATATTTGAAGCTCGATTTGAAGATTGAGTAAGCAGAGTAGTGACATGCTTACGACGTGTTTTCCTTAGGGAAAAGGGGAGACAGGTAGTCAGTTCTGGAAACAAGAGACTACATAAGGACGGTCAGGAAAATCCATGTAATCCTCCCTAGGGTTCAAATAGATTACATACAGACTCTCGGTTTACGAAAACGGGTTTTCGTTATCGGAATAAAGGTTGAACGTCTTTGTCCCGGGGTTATCTTTCTTAAGTGAACAGTCTTACGTGGAACTACTTGACCACACAGTATTCGTACTCATATGTGAAAAGATTTATATGTGGTAGTACCAGGATACCACTACACAGTTGCCTGTAAGATGCAGAAGTACTTTAGAGAAAATTTTAAAAGCATCGATGATATTGGCAAAGAAACTTACTTACCTTTCAGTGGCCATAGCGCACTTTACTACCAATGCATTGATTGTATGTGAAAAGCTACTAAATTGAACGATTGAGCTTTTGAATCGGAAACTGGAATTTGTTTAATATCATTGGAGAGAAAAAGTCTTCTCAATTTTTATTGTTGATTCAAAAGAAAATCATAAAAAATTTGTCAAATCCTTGAAAATTCCACGAGGAACTTTAAAATTTCTTCAAATTCTTTGAATTCCCTAAACTTCCTTAACAATCTCTTAAAATTTCATCAAGTTTTTTTAAAATTCCACTAAATCTTTTAAATATTATACATATCTCTTATAATCCCTTTAAATTCATAGAAACCTCTTAAAATCTTTTAAAATTACTGAAAATTCTTACAAGACTTTTAAAATCCTTTAAAATCCACGAAAATATTTATAACTCCTTAAAATTTCTTCCAAGTTTCTCAAAATCCTTTATAATGTAACGAAAAACTTTAAAATCCCTTAAAATATATAAAAATCTTTTGAAATTCTACAAAACTTTTCAAAATCCCCTAAAATTCCACAAAAGTTTTAAAAAATAATAAAAAATCTCGTGAAATACTTTAAAACTCCATAATAAATATTAAAATTCCTTAAAAAATCTATATTTCTTAAGATTTTAAAAATCTTTTTAAAATTCTTTAAAATTTCTTAAAATACGTAATGATGATAGAGCTTTTTACGAGTTTTAACTTGGATTTCAATACATTTATGATTTTAATCGTTTTTGTGGATTTTTAAGGGATTTCAAGAGGTTTTTGGGAGTTTTAAGAAATTTTAACGAATTTTAACGTATTTCGAAGGTTTTCCTGCCATTTTTTTGCACAATTAGTTTGTTTTTCTTCTTTCAACTTCAAGTAATTCAAAAACCAATCAGGTTTGCAACAACAATGTATTAAGTATTTACGACTTGCAGTGGAAAATCCATTTAAATAATTCTGTCACTTAATTAGTTATCCTACGATAATTTATTATTATTGTCAATATTTATCTAAAATTAATTAAATTTAAATTAAATACTGTTGGATCTATATTCATTATTAATTCACATCAGGTTTTTATTGTCGGATAACGAGATTAGATATAATCTATGGGATATTGAATTTTTGACATTCCTCGGTGTCATAGTCAAATTCAGAGAGAAATTGAACCGCATGCTCAATAACCATTGTTCTCTGTTTCCTATGCACGAGGACAGGGGAAAAAGCTCCACTAACGACAATGAAACCGTTTCCGAGAGTTAAGCGACTCACCCGGGTCAGTCAATATATGTATTCGTATGTTTGTCCATCGCATATTTTTTATATGACATCACGGCCGACAGAATCCTAAGTTTGATTTCACGCCAATTTAATACCACCTCTTCCAACAGTAGCGATTGCATAACGTCGATAAAGTACACAGGTGGCCTATAAAATAATAATCGAATCCTGCAAAGCTTGCGCTTATCCAAGTATTTTCAAATATTTCCAAGTTTAATCGCTTAAAGCAAAAGTGATCGAAATATGAATGAAATGGATATTTTCCAAGTTTACTATTTCTAGCTGAAGTAATCCAAAGTTTCCAAAATTATTGAAATTCCTATCTGAAATAGAAACTGAAATTTCTACACAACGTAGAATCTACTTCAGAAAATTGGATACCTAAAAAATATCAAGAGATCGTAAATAGAATGAACGTTTTCGGGATTCTGAAAATTGGATTGAGTTTTACGAAACTGTTGCCATGTCATGTCTTGCCTTTTGGGCAAGTTCGCCTCGAACCCTTGAAATTGAGTTCGTTATAGAAGAAAGGTTTCAATTCCCAATATAGATCAGGCCAATTTGTAGCCACCGAAGCATTGATACGCGGAGGACAGATGCAGGTTCTAGGCTGTCGCTTAATGATTGAATCTAGAGGTTCGATAACTCGAATGTAAACCAAGTACTGCCTACGTGTTCCGCATGTATACTCTTGCATCAATATAGCTATCTACATCTTCTGAATAGGCATCTGCTTCCCATTCAGAGATACTGTTATCTGACAATTTCCAGAAACATTCAGATTGAATTCTAAAATAATTCTTGGACTAGAAAATATTGCTAGCACGATCTATTCTAAAAGGATGATTGAGTCGAAGTCGAAATATCGTAACGCCTATTCCGCACTCCTGATTCGTCGTGTAAGTATCGATAGTGATTTTCGACAATCGATACTTGCCAAATCGTAAATTCCACCAGACGTGAATTGAATTTGAAATTGATTAAAAATCCAGGAATTTTAAGGGATTTTTTGGAATTTTTAAAGATTTCATGGGAGATAATGGGATTTTAAATGTAATTGTAGAATTTTTAAAAATTTCAAAAAGTTTCTGGGAATTTTTAGAATTTTTCACGACTTTGATCAGATTTCAATCGTACTTCAAGGTATTTGTATGACTTTTAAAATATGTATTTTGTGGGATTTAAATAAGAAATTAAAAATTTTCAAGAGTATTTTACTGAGGAATTTAAAAAGCTTTTTATGATTTTTAAAATATTTTGTAGAATTTACAAAGAATTCGAAGGTTTTCGTCAAATTCTAAGGGTTCTCAAAAAGTTGTAAATTTTTTAAGGGTTTTCAAAAAATTCTTCGATTTTTAAAAGATTTTGTGAAATTTTAAAGGATTTCATGGAATTTGAAGATATTTCTAATAATTTTAATAGATTTTAAAGGATATAAAAGGGATTTGAATTGTTATCATTGAATGTAAAAGAATATCAAAAAGTTTCTGAAAATTTTAAGAGAGAGTATAATAAAGAGAGTATAATAAATTATATAAATTTGAAAAAGAATGTAAATGCGCGCGCGGGGCGCGTGTTCGTTCTTGTTTTTCAAATAGAGCAAATCTGCCAACAGTAATTTATGATTTACTGACAATGAGCAATTGCACTCATGCTGAAGAGTGAGAGTCTTGAGTACAGTAATAATCTTTGAAAAGAAGTGCGTTAGACTCTGAAACATATGGCGAACGTGCACATTTACACAACCCTGGTAGTTTCTAATTTATTGAGATGTAAACCACATGCTGAAAGGTACCTAAAGCACGAATGTATCCACGGAGAAGACACTCGAATTGCAGAAATAATATCAGTATTGCGAGTGCATGAACGTGCCGGATATCTTGGAAGCTCGTAAACCTCGTGGTTGTCCTCACACATCGTAAATTTCTCGGTGGACATCCAGTGCATTTTCGGTTGCATCACCAAGGCAGAAACGATACAGGCTCGCAGAAGCGGAAGAGGCAGTAGCAGAGAAAACGGCCGTTTTCCCTCGTAAATGTCGTCTGCTAACATGAGACAGGTGACACTTTTTTTACGGTAGAATGGCATTGACAGCCTGCCTCTCGCGGCAAGAATTCTTCGTGATCGCCCCGATATTTTTATTTTTCTATTTTATTCCTTCCTTTCATATCTTGCTTTTTTTATCGCTCTCTTCGTTCCACGATATAAAAATTCAATTGCCTCTTCTTTCGAAAAGATGGAACCTACCAACCTACCAACCTAGCATACCTTCGGCGTTTAGAGTTACGGTAGACTTGGCAAATTTCCAAGCTGGCAGTCCAATCCTTCCTCCTGCAGTCGCTTCTTTTTTTTCCGCTACTTCATATTTCTGAAAATCTGTACTAGAATGCTGTGATTATTTGACTTTATTAACGGTACCAGAATATCCGACTTTTTCTTTAACGATTGAATTTTCTTAATAAAATTTTAATCATATATTAACTTTAGTAATCAATTCTCTCTTTCTGAAGAAAGATATTGAAAAATTGACATTACTTCCGGAAATTGTTGAGATCTTCTCAGATGAATTACCTATCTTTCGAAAATATGAATACTTTGTCTGATCATGATGGGATTTTCTACTTAAATCAGCAAAAAAGAGTAATTAAGCGAATTACTTCAGGAGTAATAAGAATTTCCTATAAAGTTTTATTAGTTACTGTAATATAAGTGAAAAAATATATTGCCTTTCTTGAAAGGACCAATTAAATCAATGCGCAGTACCCATCTATAGAAAGTTCTTTACGATGTTGTGTTTTATGTGATGTGATTCGCCGTCTAATTATAAACAACGTCTGAAGTATGATGAACCGACAAGGTGGTAATGCGACCCATTAAAAAGCTGCGATTAAACTTTCACTACAATTTGCCTCTGACGATTTGAGTGAATACGGAAAGATGTACTTAGTTCGCTTAAATCAAAGCAGAGCACGTACATTGCTCGAAACTAGATTCAAAGCATACTAAAAGACACTTATTTATTCTTCCTGCGATCGAGGATAGACAGAAACCGCAAATCTCGAGTCCACTTTTCCTATTGAACTAATTTCCTAGTGCAAGTGACATAAGAGAGTGAATCTGCTACTTTTATGACGCATACAACCCACATAATATAAAGAAACTTTCGCTTTAAAGTGTTATATGAAAAAGCAAGAAGGAAGAGTCGCATACAAAAGTTTTCTTTCATCTCTTGTGAAACTTAAATATTTACTGCACTTGCGTCGTAAATTTGTTAAAAACAAAATTAAGTGTTAGTAAATCACTCTAAAGGAGATTTATCTTGATGCCGAATTATTTCTAAAGGCAAACAAAGATAAGATTTCTAAAGAGTTCTACTTCCATTTATGAATGGAAGTTTTTTTTGATTTTTGGAAAACGGATAAATGAGCTGATGAATATCTTTGATTTTATAACAAGAAAAATAGGTCAAAAATTTAATTACGTCCCGTCGAATGGCAAGTGCACCACTCGGGTTTTCTATAATTTCTGGTGGTATTTCAGTTGTAGGTCTCAAATCTATTTGATAATGAGATAGTGTCTTATATATACTGAATTTAATGAATGCATTCGTACTTCACTTCGTACATGATCGAAGCAAGTTTCTATATGAAGATTAATTAGTGGAAATAGTCTCTGTTATTGTCTCACTCACCCTTCACTTTATGCCCTCCACTTTATACTCTCCAATTTATACCCTCCATTTTATACCATCCACTTTACACTCCTCCACTTTTAACCCCCCCTTCTCATTTCTAACATCCCTCTACCTATCTATCACTATCTCTAAACTTTCCCATAACCATCTATTTAGAAATACCTTTTGTATACCTTTTGTCTTTCATCACTCTCACCTTTTGACTTTCACCTCTCACTTTTTTTCCAGAGATGTCACAATAAAAGGGTTTGGAATATGATACCATAAAAATTTTAAAAGCGATGTAATTCAACAAAGTCTCCAGTGTTAAACTATTGCGCCGATATAGGAAATGTGATAAAAACCGAGCCAACATTTTCACGAAATTCATTTTCCGGTTGGAAGGGAAACGGAAATCAGGTAAAATCGTGATGGGAGAAAGAGAAGCTTTTAAGCGGAAGAATTGAAGGTAAAGTGTCGTAAATGAAAAAGGAAATGTTGAAGTTGAAGAAGGCTGATGGATATAGTGGACAAGAAGATGACAGAGAAATGTATAGAGAAAGTGAGATAAGGAAGGAGATTGGTATTGAGCTTTGGGAGAGGGTTAAATGAAATGAAATGGAGGCTGTGTTTAAGAGCGAAGAGAATCAATAGCCCTGGCTGACCTGTGACCTGAGAACTAAATGTAGGTCATACTATCAGTTATCTCTCTCTCCTCCTCCCTCAATTTCTAGTTTCTACCCCTTTTTCTCTTGTCCTGTTTCTCTATTTTCCACATGCTCTTCGCCTTCATCCTTCAGCTCGCTTTATCTCATTCGTTTTCTGCTTGCGATATGCTATATCATCGTATCATCACTTCGCATTCGTTCTTGAGGGGTACGAGCGGTTTATCCATTTTTCATAAATAAATTCCAGAGGAGATTAAAGAGAAGCTGCTTATCATCTTACATTTACGCTTCACACGTCCATTGTGTATATTGCTCTTTAATTATGCGAGGATTATTCATAATTTATATCAGAAATCACACATTTAGTTAGGATATTTTCTTCTACGAAGCAGAATTCGCAGTTTATGATAATCTCAGAATTTTTCATGGATTTTTTTCAAATACCAATAAATTATGACAAGCCGCTCAAGAGATTTGGAGCGACTTCCTGTTCAGTATCCAATTTCCGCGGAAATTGAGAAGACTCTAGGATATTCCAAGATCTCTATAAGTCGCCAAATGATCATGTCTAGAGGGTTTAGAGTGCATTTTCAAACCATGTAGGGATCTTGAGTCGTTACGAGCCAATTACATTAGTCAGGCAATATTTTTACACTTATTCTAAAATTTGTGTTCGAATTTCATTAAAAAATTGGTAAAGACATCGAAAAATAGACTTCTGTAAATTACTGTTCACAATGAAATGTTTATTATTGATATTGTATACGTTTTACCTTGGTTAAAGCTTTAAACTCACTAAACCGTGTTTTGATTACTTTTCCCATAAAATACCTTATGTTTTATATAAATTGATATGGCATAGTGCTCGTTAACATGCATTCATATGCTTTTATGGAATAACATCAAAACATGTTAGCTCTATACCTACATGCTGATAATTTCGGGTTTTATCGATAGTAATCTGATGCATTATCAGAGCTCAAATTTCAATTCAATAATTTACAAATTCATAAAAATGGAGAAATTATAGGAAGTTAAAGCTACAAAATATGTTCTTCTCAGAATAATAAATGGCCAAAGAGTGACTTAATTTATTCTAGGCTCTCGGTAGGCATTAAAGATTGATTAGCAATTAGGTTGCGCTTGACTGAAGAGTAGAAGTCGATGGAATTGACAAATAATCCTTTCCTCTGTAAATAAAAACAAAACCTGAGCCAAAGAATTACGTGACTGTAATGTGTGTGCGAGGGCTCAGCAAGTTTAATGTGATTCCTGAACTCTCTTTAACTGGGAAAAACTCGAAATTAACAAGTTCTCTCCCTTTTGCCATGCAATCAGTAAGTCTTTTCTAAACACAAATTTTAATGATAAAAATGTTCCAACAATTGGAAAAATTAATTGGTTGCATAAAAATTTTGCGAAAAGCATAAACCAAATAAATAATAAAAACTGGTATATTTTTGCCGAGACAACCTTCATTTGTTTAACTCTGTATTCGAACAATATACCTAATTTTTATTCACTCCTCACCTACTTTAGGAAAAAAAACTAATTAAAATTAACTTCCATCTTGCAGCTACTCGTTAGCATACATTACTAAAGGAATGGATTCACAATTCCATTCTAATTAGTGCATCTTCTATTTTCTTTATACAACCAAACTTGGTGTGTCAGGTGTAGTAACTTTTATTCTAATTTACATTTCAAATTCAAATAGATTAGATTTGTGCATGCAAACTATAATCTGACTGTTCTACGAAATCTCGACAAATGGTCACGCATAGCAATTTGATTAATGGTGGCAGTTTTACTTGAATAAGAGAGACTGTTTGTATTTTTTACTTTAAATTGGGTTAAAGACAAAGTTTTTGAGATAATCGCGCTATGCTAGATATAATAACAAACTTTATGTAACAGTTTAAATTATGACTCATTTTTTTCATGGCGTGTATAATTCAAGAGCAGAGTTACCTGATAAGTTTTCCTGATAAATTTCAGTGTTTTAATTAACAGATGTTAAATAAATGTGCATAAATTAAATATTCATAGTTTAAGGGACGAATTCATCCTCAGAGTTCTAAAGTTCGACATATAACATACCTGCTGTAACGACCATACATATTGTATGAGATTTTGGAGTGTTTATTATTCATATAATAAAAATTTAACAAATATTGTACTTAATAACTGTAAATTGAAGCAAAATTCAACTGCACTGGCTTTTATTAATTTCAGAACTGATCGGGTTAATTGAAAAGACCTAGAACTGTTTTTGGTATGAAATTTAATCAATTTAATTACAAAATTCATTAAAATTCATATTTACTCTTCTTTAAATCCTTTAGAGAAAAAAAATATATAATTATTATGAGAATTTTACATAAATATCTACTTCGTGTTTAGAAGTTCATTTTAGATATCTACAAAATATATAATTTAACTAATTTTTTATTAGTAAAGATACAAATATATTTACAATACGCTTAATTACGATAATCACTGTGTTTAATACTTAACAGGCAACGCACGTAACATACCTAAAAACATACATAACAAAAATGGAAACTATCACTGTTGGAAATTTCTGAAACATTCATCTCAATGGCTTCGAGGTGACATCTTTTTTTGAATTTTCTCATAACTGAATCAGCAGATATTTCTAACAGTATAGCAACAAATAAAAATCCAGGTACAAGAGAAATTTTTAGATTTTTACATTTAACTTTGAAGATTTGATTTTCGTCAATATCCTTCCTGAGCGGAGTATGTAGCATAATCCTGCAGACCACTGTGTTCCTGATGTTGCTCTGGGGCGTGATTTTGATAGTAATGAGCTTGACCTTGACCTCCGTATGTACCGCCTGAGTGATCGTTTTTTCCCGAAGTGTGAACCACAGCATGAAATCCATCTTTATCGGCATGGTAACTCACCACACGAATTGTACCGCCTGGCTCTTTCACACTGTATTCACCATGAACACTGTTTCCTGAAGAAAATTCACTAATTCATCAAATATTTCTAAAGTATTAACATTCAATTTATTTTTATTTAAAAAGGACGTGGAATAGAAGAGGTCAGCTTTGTACTCGCTTTCCATTTAATTAAAGTTAATTAAATCAATTGGAATGAAATTTCGTCCAGAATATTTAACAAGTTATTTTTGACATGAGTGGTAATTGAATTAAAAGTAAAATTTAATTGAATTAGCAGATGGATTCCCAGTAAAATCGTTCTATGTTTGGTTTTGTATCAATTTTTCAAAGTTATTCGATATTTTACACCAGTGTCAAAGATTCAAAGAGTCTGCAAAGTTTATTCGAAACTTTTATTAGAGAATAATTTAGAAAGTAGAAAATAATTAGAAATTTAGACAAATAATTGAGAAAAATACCAAAAAAATTCCAAATTTAACTCACCATCCCTGGATTCCTTTTGACCATGAAAGTCACCAGTGTGGTGATCTTCGACACCATAAGAAAATTGATACTTCGGATGTGCAACATAGTCGAGTGCATAATGATCATGATGTTCATGATGATGATTATCATGGTCATCTTGACCTAGTAGATGATTGTATTCGTTATGGGGAGGAAAGTATGGAACTTTCACTTCAAACGCAGGACCTTCGACTGGTCCGTGGAAATGCATAAATGAACTTGCTACCGACACATGATGATGATGATTGTGATGCAGCGCGTCACTTTCCAAAGAAATTACACCAGCTGTTGTCCAGTTGGCGAAGATCACAACAATTATGACCAGTGTATTATAAATCTATAAACCGAGAGAAATCCATAATTAATTAAAACTTGACATTAAATATACTCACAATTACCTCCAACTTTAAACGTCTCTATGAATCAATTTCTTAACCGCTTGAAAGAGAAAAAGTGTTACTATTTATTTGTTATTATTTAAATAGTTAGTTACAAACAACATTAATTTTTATTAATATAGCAAAGATATGATTTTAATGCATTGAAATAGATGTTGGAAGAACACGAATTTTTTTATTGACAATAATAATGAAGATATCAATATCCTAAACGTGATTAAAAGAGGAAATGTACTAGGTTGAAAAAACGTGACACGTAATTCGAATTCGTCGCTCGGACTTTAATTACGCGAATGCAGCAGTGCTTTATCAATTTCGGTTTTGAATTGTGAGACGCACGCTCCGCTTGATAAAATTGGAATTCAAGAATTTTTTGTCCGGTATTCGTTTCGTTTCCACAAACACGATGCACTCTGATCAACAATGATTTCACTATTTTTCTTAAATTCGTTGGAAAGTACCAATAATTTTCGTATTAAACGAAGCACTGTTTTTTAAATTCACGGATAACTTTAGCCACAAAAAATCCACCTCACTGGTTTTTCTGCTCTTTTCATCTTTTTAATTCTTTGATTTTCTTTTATTATTAGATTAGAGTTAATTAAAGCAATCTAGATACAAATTTACACTAAGGAGAATATGTTTTTGGAATTTATAAAACTTATTTCGTGATAACGTCTTTATTTATTTTTCTTCTCCTCTCAATTGACTATATCATCGATTTTTTTCTCACTACCTTGAACATCTCTTCCATTACGATAATAAGGCGGTCAGGTGAGAACTGCGACTTTCGAACGTGTTTTCTAGGCTTTTATATACTTACTCTGCATACAGTTCTTCATACACACATGTTAAAACACCCATCTTCAAAAGCAGTGGGGATGCTCACATCCCACGTGCGATCACATCCCTCTCCGACCTCGATAATCCAACCTGACGATGTGACAGTGAAACGATTACATATATCCGGTGTAAAAGTTCCTGAACTAACATCATCAAGTGCATTAAAAAATATGGACGATCCTACAAGGAGATAGTCGAGAAAGTAGTGGATCATTTTACTCTTGTCATGATATTGTATATTTTAAGATATAAAACTACCTGCAGTATCTTTTCGATAAAATGATCTTCTGCAGCTTTTACTTTTCTACGCAATACAAAAAATCACTTTACTTCGTATCATATCTGTTAAATTAATTAAAATACGATTTGAGATAATTCTTCCAAAGCTGATTGGCTTTTTAATGACTTGAAATTGTACGAATATATAATATAAATATAATATAATATATAATTGTATATATGTAAATTTTCAATGTTAAGTGGTAAGTAATATTAAGTTTCCAGATCTAGAGTAAAGCATAAGTTATCATATTTACAGAATTATTCGCTGAATTATTCAACAGCTTTTTAAGGGGTAGAGTGCCAATAACGATTTTTATTTTTATTTTTAAAAAATCTGATTTTTTTTATTGACCACCTGGAGCCAACTTAAAATTTCCACACGTGATGGTCCTTATAATAAAAGATAATACAATTTGATAAGAGAATTTCTCAGGAAATAATGCTTTTATTAAAGTATATATATCAGGTATAAAATTAAATTCCTTTTTTATATATTTTAATTTGATGCATTACCATCTCTCTGTTGGTGGATCTCCAGGTGGTGGTCCAATTGTAGCAAGAAATCCGTTTCTTCTGGCGTTTGGTGGACCTATTAAGTAATTAAAATCACCCTGGCGTACAAGTGCAAATCTAGTAATGCGATTGTACTCTATTAAAATGTTCCCTTGTCCGTTTGATGTATAATAATTGCCATTTTCCAATTGTATTGGAATACCTTCTGGTACTCCTCGTCGTAGAGAAGTGCTAATATTAGTTACTTGTCGCTGACGTTGAAATATGTTATCTCCTCCTCTGCCAATAAAATCACTCTGTGTACTTAATTCTGTAAGCCGAAGAAGAAAATTTATGTCATTATTGGCCAATCCTAATTATACGATTATAATTTCACATATTAACAATGTTAATGATACTTACGGACGGAATTCAAGAAAACCGCCAATGCAAGGAGTAAAGTGCCAATAATAACTTTCATTGTTTCGAAAACGGTTCTATGAATATTTTTACATCGTGGATTACTTTATATATATACATTATCTGCCTATGATATCATTTTATTGCTTTTATTATAAGACACTAAAAATAGTCAACTTTATTTATCAGTTTCCGGAAAAGGTAATAAAATTTAGGTTTATTATTCGCGACATCTTCAGAATTATCAAATTTCACAATCTGTGTGACACAGATTATATCCATAAAGTATCAGTGAAATTTCACTTCCTGAATCTCTTGTTTTTAAATTACAAAATTGCTTACATAAAAAAGTGTTTTATTAAAGGAAATAGAATATTATCAGACGTGAAATATCTCCCTTGGCAGATCCGCCAGGGAGCAATTAGCTATTTCATGATTGCAGCAGAGGAAGAGGAAGAAACAGCCCTTGCCGTAAGCTTTAAGATCTCAAGACGATGAGAGGTAGCAAAGTGTGAGTTACGTCTTCCCTTAATGTGGTATTTACGGTGAAGGAAGGAAACCCGAGAAGGAAATGTTGACCCTGTGCAGATAGAATGTAAATGTGCATAGTTGGTCACATTCTTACTGTCATTCGTACGACCTTACCAAAGAGAGCAATTTTCTTTACCGACAAAAGAAGTAAATTGCTATGTAAATTTTCACATCTCTGCGCCTTTATCGCCCTTCCTAACAATATATTTCCCTATTGCTTTTTTTCTAAACATTTACATAATATTCAAGGAAATAGATTTCATTATTGACTGAATATGTTTGAATAAGATAAGGATAACTCAATAACCGCTAACTATGTATATGGAAGAGTTAATGAATTCAATTAAATCTCAGTAATTATTATGTTATTTACAAGTCTATCAAAATTTAATCGACTGTGGAGGGGTGCATTTAATCCTTTATCAAATCGGATTTTACGAATTAAATGCACATTTAGGTCGATTCATTTCATTTCCATTTGGCGCCTCATTTGATGAAATGATGAAACTATCAATTAATCTACTTTAATACTCGAAATTGTTTAGATCATCGTATCGGCTATGTAATATTTACGTCGAAAATAAATTATGAAAGAATTTAAATTAGGATAGACTTGAATTTGATTAAGGAAAGCTCGTAATCAAAGTTTAAATGAATTCTGGAATAAGTCTTTGAAATGGGGTTTAAATGTCGAGTGTATAAAATAGGAAATCAGCTTTACTGATCCTTTTTATTTTTCATTAAGCGTCATTGCGCGTCAAAGGTCGCATTCCGCAAAAACTTAATTAAATGAAAATGCTTGATTATCCAAAAAAGCACGCAAAATCCGCTTTTTCAAATGAGAGTCAAAGCGGAAATTGTCGGTAGTGCACCTGGGAAATAAGATTGATCTTTTCTTGTGTTTGTTTTCCTTTTTGCTATCGACAAAATGTATCAATTCTTCCAATGCCACTCGTGCGTATCGTATCGCGTACGTGCAACTGCAACTTGAGTATGCATGGTATAAATCTTTCAAGTGACCAAACGACAGTTACTGGAAGATAGGCAAAAAACCAGCTTAGCTTACTAATGCGACAAATTTCATGTATGCAATGGAGAAATTCTTTTCTTTACTTATCCGAAATTTTCATTTGAATTTTGTACTTAAAATTTGTTGTAAGAAGACAATTGATGACCATAAATAATAAAAACTAACGAAAGCATTACAAATCATAAGTACCGTCTTCTTTTACGCGATAAGACTTAAATGGAATTTTCCCTTTAAAAAATGGAAGAGCTCCCTAAATCACTTATGCTAAAAAAGCATATTTAAATATCTCTAAGATTCCGAAAAAGTATATATTTTACGCAAGGCGAACAACTTAAGTGTAAAAACAGTAGATCATTCAACCAATTAGTCACGCCATCTACACGTTACGTAAAACAAACCCATCATAAACGTCAATTACAGCTTACAATATACGATCTACTCAGAACTCACATCTCATACATATCACTATAACGTGCGGAAGTTTAAATTGCTGAAAATAGTATTAATAGGATTAATTGTTCGAATAATGAAGTTAGAAATCAAATAGAAACTTGTAATCATTTAATCTCACCGTAGATTAAACGCCCCGTTACAAAATAGAAAACTATATAGGGAGATTGGAGACTATGTTGAAAACTTCACAGAAAATGACCTTTACCATATATAGTTTTCCATATAGTTTCATATAAAGTTTCCTCTACGGTTTCCTAAATGGGATTTTTTAATGGTATACTCGAAGAGCAAATGTGATATGAGCAGTACGGACTAATTTCCATGAAACGAATCAACAAATAAATGACCACCCTCGTCAGAAATTCTACTTCTTCGGGCATTCGTTTAATCATGAAATGCTATCTATATCCATATCCATGAACGTGAACCCCAACCTGACCTAGTTCAAGTGTCTACTTCAATTTACACTTGAACCCAGATCTGCAGCTTTCGAAAACGCGCATCGTTCCACGAAAAGAGAACAAGACATTTGTCCTGTAAAAATAGTCTCGTATTAGTTCAACTAGTCGAAATACGACCACACTGGAGAATTTTATCGCTCTTCGCGAAAGAATTGGAACTTCGTTTTATTTCAGTTTGTGCGGTGTAATCATTTTACCCTTAATGATAACAAAGAAGTTTTCATTTGAAACATTTCCTTCTTTGTTTTGGTGAAATATTGTATTAATAAAGATTGTATCAATAAAGAAACTTCCACTGAAAATTTTCACTTCCTATAGCAAGTGAAAATTTTCTGATTATCATCTCTCTAAACCTGAATCAGCGAAATTTTCGCTGTTTCAATCAGTGAACGATATTTTCCCTGGCAAATCAGCGAGAAAAATTTGTAATAATATTATCCATTATTAATAACATTGTTTTAAAGATTTTTTAAAGAAAATTTATAAATTTTTGTACTCTACATTAATGTTCATTTTTCAAAGTATAAAGAGTTGAAATCTATTCTTAACCCAAGAATATTTCCAAATTTTTGCAGGGAAATATTAAGTGCTAATGAGCGAAATGCTGATTAGAAATGAATTAATTTTTTGTGAATTACTGCGTTAATAAATGAGATAAAACGATATTTTTAATCTGGAAATTTGTTGACGAAGGTAAAATGTTTCGGGGAATGTGTGAGGATTTAGCGTTACATTTTCATTACCAGAAGTAATGGTCACTGCTGCAAATACGAGAGCGACGTAACGGCACTTTTGCTCATCTCATAGGCAGATTTATGTACGAACGTCGGTAGGTTTTTTCTACTATGCATAATAACGGCTCGTCCTTTCATTTTACTTTTTCTTTCTTCTTCTCCTCACATCGCGCCTTTCATTGGCACTTCTCATCTCCTTTCCTCGAGAATGTGCAGGAGCTCGGCCGTGCGCGGAAAACGGAAATGTGCACCGCCTTCGTCTCGCAGTTTCCGCATTTTTTCGCACGAATTGTCACGGTCTCAATTAAAATTCTCCGAAATTTCATTTGCACTTCCACCGTTACGAGAATGACTGTCGTTACATTCACGAGTCTCTACCTGGAAATTTCTTGACGTTAGCTAATGCCAGTTTCTTCCTCATTTCATCTTTTACATAGTATACTCTAGGGAAAATTGCTCCCTTCTACATGAAAACTTAAATTACTTTTGTAATTTTAATACGAAAAGGTTTAAAGATCATTTTTAATTATAAATATAGAAGGTCTGGCCTATATTTATTATATTATAAAGAACGAATTAATAAATATATTCATAGAAGTATATCTCTATAAAATTACTCATGTCAATGCTCTAAAGAGAATTTCATCTGATATATGATTAAAATTAGCGAAAGCAAATGATGATATGAGATACGTATGCTGAAGAGACACTTAAGACAACTCAAACCGGAAATGCAATGAACGTTGGTCACAACTCATTTTAAAAACTATACAGAAGCTGTTGCTAAGTCTTGATTGATCATGTACACACAGGAGAGGAAGTTCAAGACCCTCTCAATCACACGTATTAAATTATTTGCCTCAACAAGCATGATGCTTTCACTCTTCATAAACCTGTAATCATATTTCAATCTGATCGAATCCGTGAAGCAGGATCCATTTAATAACCTGCTATCTCATCAAATTCTCAGATTAATCATATCTTTCTACGTATAAAATTATAAAAAATCTATTGATTTATAAAATCAATATATTTACAAAATCAATATATGTTTACAAAAACTGATAAAGATCTTTATCAGCTGAAGGATGTAAAGGACTAGTAAATACAATATAATGGTATATAATGATTACCTGCGAATGGATGGAAATTGGAATGATATGATAAAGCTCTAAGTTGAATGATAAGAATAAACATGGAAACAAATTCTTCATTATTCTGTCGTGACGAGCATACAAATCATAAATGCAACAGGTCGTTCAGAATTGCTATATGGTACGTTATGTAGTACTGAAAGCACAATCTTCTCTTTTCAAACACGTACGATGAATAGCATCGCTTGAATTAAGAACACTTCATTTCATATTTAGACTTTACTTTAACTTTGAGCACACATTTATTTTAATTCATATACTTAAGAGTCTTTCACTAGGCCGCTTAGTATTTATAGATAATTGCTCTTAAACACGCTTTTATCATAATATAGGTAATTACTCGTTTAAATAGAAAGCTCACACTTCTGGTAAATGGACTGTTTACTGATGTACTTATTTACAAATTGTTGAAAGTATAAAAATCTCACGGCGATTTCATGCTTCAGCTCATATGTATACATATAGATACACCCACGGGGGCAAATCTGAGAAAGATAATTATTTTTCTGGGAAAATGAAGAGAAACTAGATTTATGACTCGTTTCCCACTTTTTTCAAAACATTTTTTGTAATCCTAGCTTATGATAGCATGGTTTCATGATTTGGGGCAATATTATTTTTAATAATAATAATATTGCCATATGCCAAGAAATTGTAAAAAAAAATTTCTTTCATTATGGAAATTAATCTAGAAGAAAAAGAATAACAAATTTCAGTTAGTAAAATTGGAAAAAATCATTTTGTGAGAGTCGAGGGAAACATCGATAGCAACAAACGCTTCGGCAATTAGAACGCATTGATCACAAAGCTTCGAACATTCGTAGGTAGATTACCATGTCGAAATGGATTACTGTACGTACTGTGTACAGTACGAAATGAAATTAATTCATGAATTAATTGCATTTCGTTGGTTGAGGAAGGAAAATCGATATAAGCGTCCACTACTATTTCCGTGAATCAGCAATCGCTTCAACGATGCGTTGTTCTTGATGACTATCGCTTACGAGCAACAATGACTGGCTTTGTTGACATTTGAACCATTCGGAGAATTACTTTAAACTTTAATCTTATTGCTGCTGCAAAACCTCGACAATTAGTTCGCTTTCGCGTTTCATAATAATTATAATTATGCATATACAGAACAATGTTTCCATTCACGTAAATATTATAATTAGAAGAAGTATTATTTTTTAAAGTCTTAAGAATGGGAATTCAAAGCAATGTTAGAGGTTGTGAAATGTAATGGTACCCGCAGAATACATGATAATAACATATCTGCAAGAGCTACATACATAGTAAATCTTTAATTAACTTAGTGCTGACAGGTGTAGATGTAGATTATCAAAGTAGAGTAGATGATATAATTATACCAGATGTCACTTCGACACAGTTTTTGCAGTGTCAAAAGCTATTCATTGATTCTAAAATAAAAGAAAAGTAAAGATCTTGCTACAGTTAATTAATTTTTAAAGGAATATTGGTAATTAATGAAAATTAATTACGGAAAAAGACATCAATCCATCCGCTGTTTCTTATTTATAAACTTGTCACGAAACCTTTTTGTTGTACAAGACAAGTGACCGAACAAGTACTTCGTATTTAATTAGTTCCAACGAGCGGAGAAAATAAATGCAGATCACGATGAGTATTCCAGATTGTGGTTTAGAATTTATTTCTCCTGAATATTAATATTCTGTTAAACAAGAAAAAAATTAATTTATGTGTGGTTTTAAGTCATTTAGCTAATGACTATATTTTATAAATTCTGGCTTGTTTTTATAAGAATTAAAAATTCGCAAAGGGAGGAACATATTTGAACTAATTAATGACATTAAACGCTTGCAATAAAGCAGCTATACAGAATGAAATGAATTATTAATTCTTTAATTAATTTGTATGGCAGGTTTGTTATATTTGCATAATATACGAAACAAAAATTGTTGGTTTGTTTGAATCTTCGAAATTTTGCAGCAATTATACGCATACCTAGCGTTGAAACGCTGGTCTCCCTCATGAGTGAAGCTATATAGTTATACTACATAGTGCACAGTGAAAATTACGTTATTACATTGGTCCCAAGTGTCGGACAGTCTATCTGGCAATCCAGCTTCCATGTTCATAGTCCTGCCTCGTGATATATTAGCAAGGTTCGCAGGTTTCCTATCTAATTATATCTGTTTCATGGTGATTGACCTCGAAGATCAAGTACATCCTCAGATTGTTAATAGAACGATGAAATGTAGACGTAACAATAGTAAGTGATAAATTTTAGGCAGTCACTGCAAGTAGGGTACTATTAGGGAAAATATTTTATCAAAGTTCTAGACTAGGGATATTTAACATTTTTAATATTCCTAATAGACCTTCTAGAAACTAATTAGGTGCTAGTTAGACTTTCTAGCCAGAGCCCTAAAAAAAGTGGGTCAAACTAATTAGAATCCGATTTGAGCCCTAGTACGATTTCCACCCGAGATACGTCGATAATAATTCTCATATTTTTTGGTATAATGGGACAAATTGCATCTGCTCTGCAGCCAGACGAATAGCAACGTAAGGAATGATTTTTTGGCATATCTCCCACGAAAAGCTTTAGTGTCTCAATCAATCACCGGTTTGAATGGTGTTAGAGGAAGACAAACAGGCGCCGACATCAATCGTTGATTATCCATCCTTCGCCGAGCTGAACGTCTTATCACATCCTTTTATTTGTAGCTCTTACTATACCTACATCCTGAAATGTTTTTGTATACGTAATACTAAAAATACTGAACGGAATGGAGATGCAATATCCTGTGTAAAACAGTTGATGGACTTGAATGTATAAAGTGAGAATTACAGTTATGTTGTAGTTACAAAGCAATGCTACTAAGTTACCACAAAAGTTATATTGCTACAGTAACTTTTCTCGTAACTGCGTTACTTTCTAAAATTTAGCCCACAACACTGGGAGTGGGTTTGAGAGATAGAATACATCTTCAAAATTAAAAATGAAACAAATTTAAAACGAAAACCATTTAATCGGACGATTAATAACAATTATTTAAAAAATTGTAATTTGGTAGAATTACAAGATTATTAACTTTGGATAAGATTCTTTGGAAATTAAGTAAACATCTTATTAATTGTAAGTAACATGAACAATCTTATATCACAGAGTAAGGTGGGGTAAAATTTAATAATGATGGTCGTGATGTCCATGGTGATGATGGTGATCATGGTGCTTATGATGATGATCATGATGCTTATGATGATGATCATGGTGGTCATGATGTTTGTGATGATGATCGTGGTGCTTATGATGGTGGTCGTGATGATCATGATGTTTGTGATGATGATCGTGGTGTTTATGATGGTGGTCGTGATGATCATGATGTTTATGATGGTGATCATGTTTATGATGATGGTCGTGATGTTTGTGGTGATGGTCGTGGTGTTTATGATGATGATCGTGGTGCTTGTGATGGTCATCATGCTTGTGATGATGATCATGATGTTTGTGATGGTGATCATGATGTTTATGATGGTGATCATGATGTTTATGATGGTGATCATGATGTTTATGATGGTGATCATGATGCTTGGGATGGTGATCGTGGTGTTTATGATGATGGTCGTGGTGTTTGTGATGATGATCGTGATGCTTATGATGATGTTTATGATGGTGATCGTGGTGTTTATGATGGTGATCATGATGTTTATGATGATGATCATGATGTTTATGATGATGGTCGTGATGTTTATCGTGATGGTGGTGACCAAGATCATGATCATCAAAAATTCCAGCAGTATTCTCAATTCCTCCAGTGGTAAATAGACTTGTTAGAAAACTGCCATGGTCTCCGACATCGTATTTCACAGGACTAATGTTATCTGAGTCAGAGTAACTAAATCCTCCCACTGCAGTATTTCCTGGAGATACAAGTACAGAAATAAATTTCTGTTAATATTCTGTTTCATAATAGACCAAAACCATATGATTTAATATATGTGGGGTGGAATGAGGGAAAGGTCAGATTTTCTTTTACGCTCAACTTTAAACTTAAATATCTCCTTTAATTATGAAAATATAAATTTGCAATTCATTAAATATTTACGACTCACCATCAACGTGTTCATACTTTGGCTGGGTGTCAAAATCAGCGCCTGCTCCATAACTTTTCAAAATCAGTGAAACATCTTCTCCCACAGAAGGTACATCATATTTCAAAAGAGAGAATCCGTCTTGCGCAGCTCCAGTTTTAAGTAGAATTGCCACAAAAAGCAAGGATAAAAGCTGAAATTTAAATTGAATATATATATATTATCTTAATAACACTTGCACAATTTTTTAAAACACATCTTCAATATATTTTACGTTGAATTTATAAAGAAAGAGAATTGTTTTCACTGCACTCAAAGATGATACATTTCCGAAGAGAAAAAGCATCTTAGAAATATGTGTTTATTTTTTATTACATCTTCACATTAAAATTTCAACACACCTCGGAAACCATTACACCTTGCTTTTTCATAGCGAATGCACCTGTATCTACACACAAACTGATATTGAGGGATATTGTTCGATGCTTATATAGTGTAATATTTCTCTAATGAATTACGTGACAAGTTCTTTACCGGTTCCTTTTTTCGGTGGACACACTCTCCCTCAACATTATTTATTCGCAATGCTTGATTGTTGCTGCAACTGAATTAAGACATTGTTCATGTTTATAGTGCAGTAGGCAAATTCAACTTCTTTCATCCTTAACGTTTCTTGACATAGTATAAAATACTATGTTTTCTGACAAATATGAAATATCGAAAAAAGCAAGAGCAATCTTGAATAATTTCAAGTAATTTTCAATATATACTCATAAAATTGATGAAACTTTTCAATGAATTTTATAATTCCGTTTTTAATAATCCCTCTTTGTAATTCAATAGACACCAAAGAAAATGAGACTTTTTCTTGAAAGAACTTTAACGATGTAAACTTGAAGTTTTCCTGCAACGTTATATTTTATATTAACGTCTTATATTTCACGAGTGGGCTTCTTTCCAGTAGAGCTCATTATTATCGCAACTCTCTATTGAACAATGTCTACAAACCAGGAAAATATTTTTAGTAGGTTACATCAGTAATGCGGTTTCGTCTTCAGTATCAGGCAAACAGAAATTACTTTTACTCTTTTTTTGCATTTAGAGTTGTCGATTCGAATACGATGAATGCATAATGCATCTAATTAATTTGATTGAAACAATAGCTTAATAGGAAAGTGATTTGCTGAAGAACTGGAACTCTATATTTATGTAAATGTACTCATTATTCAAATGATAGTGAAAAGAAATCGTAATAAATGAAAGATAAAAGAACACTGTACTTAGCATATTGCATGAGTACAATCCGGAGGGCGTGTCTTGCAGATTTTCACACATCAGTTACGCTCTTTTCGACATTATTGCTGAAATTTGTAAAGACAGAGAAGAATGTGTTTTGTAATTGTGTTCAATTTAACCGAAAGTTGCTTATTGCTAAAATTGAATTAATGAGGATAAGACGAAACATTAAAGGATAAAAATTATATAAAATAAAAACAGACTGAAAGCTTCTTGAACCAGTATTGAAATCCGGATAAAAAATACACCCTTCCAGGGATTTTTGAATTTAAAATTATAATTTGGTTTCCGATGTTCGCAGGAAAATGACAAAAGTGTATTTTAGAGACCACTCAATCGGATCAGGATATGCATTCATCTGAAATCGTAGATAAACATAATCTTGCATAGGTAGGAATGGAACATGTGCAAAGAATTTCACATGCTTAAGTCTCTTCTGCAGACATATGTATGAATGAAAATACCACAAACCATATGCAGACGTGCAAACGCGACTTGTCTGAATCTGATATGCATACCACATAACGGATTGCTCACAATCCCGTGTGACGTGGCTTTTTAGCAGAGTTCTTTTCCAACGTCAGATACAGCGCCCTGATACAGCCTCTTTCACAAGGACTCACGTTCTCCATCCCAGTTTTCTTCCTTACTGCAAGGGACTAGAATTTTCGGACCTATCAAACCCCGTGGGAATTTTCCGAGCTTATCGCTCCAGTTGACTCGCTTTTCTTGTGCCATCCCCAAACGAGACTTCTGCTGGCAAAAAGTAAAAATAAATCACTGAAAGTTCGTTGCTTTGTAAATTAATTTTTTTATATGTAATAAGAAATGATATTCTCAAAAGATTTCTCATTTTTCACTTCTCACAGAGAGATTTCAAAATTAAACAGCAGTAAAAGACGTGAAAGACGGCAATTTTAAATAACGTTTCAAAATTTTAATTAAATAGTATGTAGAAAAGTTCATTTAACCTTATTTTCACTTTTGCAAATCTCGACTTGCTCTGATTTTTAGTTGTACGAATTTCCATACGCCATCCATTTTTTTATCTGAATTTTTTAGAATTTTAATTAAAATTTTATATTTTGAATATTTTATTATTTTATAGAATAATTTTCACTTCCGTCGATTCTAATGTAATAAAAATTTCAAATATAGAATTCCCAATTCTACATCACCATTATTTAAAAATCCATAAATGCGCATAGTCGTCACGTCTGCCACTGAATTTTTTTAATAATGATTTATTAATATTCAATGGCCGTAGCTGGAAATAAGTCTTGCATATGATCATGAAAAGTCGATTAGTCGACCATGTATCATTATTCCCTCGCAAATGCAAATTATATCCAACTAGAGGAGAAATGAATATCACACTCTGAATTTCTCGTTATAAGAGTTACTATGTTTTTATTACTTTCATCTCGATTGAAAAAGATAGTTACTCATTTTTACGTCTCATGGAAATGAAAAATGACTTCAAACTGTAAATATTCTATAGAGGTATCACTGACAAATTTATCAGAAATAAATTAGCGCAAAATGGTTGTCGGTGCATTATTAAAATTTTTAATTCGATTAAAGTTATTTATAGCTAATTTCCTGCTCGAATATTCCAGGACCGAAGTCTACAATTTTCTCGCGTCACTGGTTTCATATTAAACTTTTAGAGTTCTATTCGACCAGAGTTGCTTTATTATTAAAAGTGTCGTATACAGACAATCATGTTCAGACATTTAACTATAGAAACTTTATCAAATTTACCTATATATTTAAATAACTCTCTTCAATTCAGAATTAATCTTTAAAATCAAATAGTATTAGTCCAAAATTAAATTATAATAAAACAAAATTGAAAGACTTAGAATGAAAAACTTGGAAAACTTTAACAAATTCCTCAAGTAGAAAACTTTTCAAGCACTCCACTTTTATTCACGTTATTTTAGTCGGCTGATCTGAAGATTAATTTCTTCAAACATTCTGAAGATGCACGAATCCTGCAACTTCACTCATCAGGAAAATCTAGCAAATTCTTCTCGACCTCCTGCACTTAATACCCTTCGAAACTTTCGATCCCATCGAACCTGAATCACAATCTAGCGAGGTTTTGATGAAGCTGCTCATCCCTTGTCTTCTTCAAGTGCCTCGAGGCACCGCAAGGCAGTTCCTGATATTCCAAATTTCCAAACACATATGGAGTTAGACGTTCCGTAGACATTATGTATGTATATGCGCATATATTGCATATTATGACGGATGGTTGGAAGTAATGCAAACCAACATGCAAGTCAGGAAGTTTGAATCTGTCTCATACCTAAAGGCTCATGCCATTAACCAAATTCCCTCAGCCGTACTTTGAATTTCGTGACCTTAGTGCCAACATTCTCTGAGAATCTTAGATATTCACAACTTTACAGGAAAGTCAAGATGTATGAAAATTTCATTATCGATATATCACCAAAAAAAGTTTGTTGAAGAAATTTGAATTTTGTCACAATGAAATAAGGCACATTTTCACTCTTTCACAGTTTCAACATTTTCTTCATGAAATGCGAGTTTCACGTAACACATGAATAAATGGCATGTCACTATAAATGCTCTCCCATGAATAACGACGTGTACCCGTTTTTAATTAAACTTGCAGTATTGTTGCTTGACGATCGATAAGATGGTTTTATGTGTAAACTGCAAATATTATTCTGCCAAAGCCTACAATCATAAAATTATGGCACTTTTACACCAGCTGTTGCAAAAAAAGGATTAATTTTTTTAATATCGAAAGCTGTAATTTTATAAACGTGAAAATGTAACAATGTTGAGCCTTTTAAATCATTCCTTCTACCTGATATTTATTTTTTCGTACTTTACAATTTTAACATTACTACTTTTCTGCTTCTGTAGCACAGGTATTTACAGCCAATTCAATAGACGCCCATAAGTCGAAAGCTTAGAATTGAATTTCGTTCCAGTCTTCAATTGTCGCTTTGCCGTCTGAATTTCCGAATACTAAAAGTCGATTGCCAAGTGCGACAGTTGGTTGTAACAAGATAGAATGATAAAAAGGAATTGTCGATACAGTTCGAAAAGCTATAAATCAATAGCAAATCTACTGAGAAGTTACTAATTAGATTTTCTGTAGTTTGACACTGTTATTTAAATATTATGTTAAAGTTAGGGCCGGCATATACATACAATTTACAGGCCATTAAATTATACATTAAATTACATATTAAATTATACATTAAATTATATAGGAAATTATACATTAAATTATATATTAAATTATACATTATACGATTAATTGACAATCTACAAACTTGCGTCGTTCAATTTGCCTTTCAAAAGCCTTGATGCACCCGTCGGGAAAGTGAATTATACAGAATCTCAGGGAAAGTTACTTCAGTAACACGTGCCAGGACTTCCTGTTAAAATCTCAAACTGAAGAAATATTCAGGTATTTTCATCCTTGAGAATTCACCCATATAGCTAATAATTATATTTTATAATAATATTAATGAAATTGCAATATTCTCAGTAACAGTAAAAAAATATAAGTATTTTTTACTCATTGCAATTCTAAACTTGTCGTGACTTTAATGTGCCGGCTCCTGAATGAGTTGATCCTAACAACGTTATTCTATCGAAAGGATCTACCTGTTGGGACATTTAGAATAAAAATTTGCATAAAAATAATAACTTCAATCGTCCTGAATGCATGCTGAAAAATTCATAGGAATTTTTTCCATACAAATAACAAAATTGATGAACCTTTATTTTAATTCTCTTTCTATCGTTCATGGTTTCTTGTTTGTTTTGTATATTTAATTTTTCTTGAGAAAGCAACAAGTTCCTTTTTACGGAAGAAATATTGTTAATTATACGGTTTCCATAAATGCTGATAATGCTTACAGCCGGATTCTCATTAATCCTTGCAACAAAAGAGTCAGAAATCGATTAGGAGTAATTAATTTTCTGAAAAGAAATATCAGATAATGAATCCATCATAACTCTTGCTTAATGCATTTATTAATAAAAATCTCTTGGTTTTTATGAATACAATATATCAAAATCAAAATTAAACAAATTATTCAAGTATAAAAAAACAAAAAATCACTATAGATCATTTTGGACAAACATTTAGTTATCTTCATAAGTATTTAATATTGACATGTGAATTATGACAGCTATTGAATGGGCTACATAGGCATATAACAGGATATTAGATATAAACCTGTGTATCGCTCAGCATTGTCATTAGAGAAAAATGCCGTCCTTGCTACAATTGTGGGCGATCATAAAAGTTAACTTAATCGTTTGGATTATCTACGCATACCTTTCCAAGAGTATTCGTCTGGCATTAAACGGAACACATTATGTCGAGTTTTTTTAACGACATCTCACATTAAAGAGAAACCATTATTCGTATTTTCACAAACAGAAAATGTTGATATTTCACGATAAAATAGAGTAAAAGTGATAAAAACGAGTCATTTCAGAACCAGATTTCAGTTTACGGTTGTCTTTTTATTTCCGAAACTCCAGAGGTGTCAATAATAATTGACAATTAATTAATTGAGGGAAGAGCTCAATATATCAATATCCAGTGAATCCTGTTTTCTAATCTATATAGTGAAACAGACTGTTTTATTGTTTCGAATAGACGTAACAAAGGTGACAAATAACCAGGACTTAACTCGAAGTAATCCAAAAGGGATGGATAACTTTGACCCACCCCGACCTCGGGGTCACCACATTGCAAGGGTCGCAGCTGCCTTGGGTCTACTATAGCTGTAACAGCTTATATCAACATTTTGTTGTTGTATTTCGAGCAAGACTGTGTCAAATTGTTTCGGAATGTTATTTGACTTGAAACTACTCTGCAAATTCCCACTTCAGTGATATTGACGAATTTATATAAGGTCGATTTCATATGAACAAAACATCATTATCCCAGCATTGATCCAAACAAATTCGAGATAATCTGAAGCAAATTTTCAATCCTTTTCAATTAAAACTTTCAATCCGAATTACTTTGGATTAACTCGGATTCATACCAGTAGAGATAGGTATTAAACTGAAATTAGCAGTATTTTGGGTGGAAATAAATGTAGGGCGAAATTATTGCCCTTGAGATTGCTTGCCTCTTGGAATTAAGCTTGCATGTAAGCTCGTAACTTGCTAAATGCGTGATGTAATTTCCCGTTGATCTCATCCCTGACTAATGGGGATTAGAAGAGGGTATCTTTTAATGATCATCAAATTGCTATCTTGATCCTTTTTTATTTTCCGTACAGAGAGCTCTTCCAAGAGATGCCAAACAAGTATCTCTTATTAGAGAATCTCAGTTTATTGACGTTTTCTTAGGACTCTGCATTAACATAAAATAATTAAGAATTTATATTAATAAACAGTAAATTTATTTCAATTATAATAAGTTATTTTCTACGACTGATATGCTCGTCTTACCAAAAACGACTTTTACTACTTAAACTGTGACCAAGTTTACTTTCCTTACTTTCAGGAATTAATAATATTCACATTTTTATTTCATAATTAATTAAAAGATGTAGTGAAAATAAAAACTGCTTTAAATATTAAAATCAAAATGAAATTGCTTACAGCGTTATTTGCAAGTGAATTACAATTTACAATGAGTATCTTAAGGAAAATGCAGATACTCTCAGAGTAGTTTTTCATTTTCGAGAGTAGATTTAAATTAAAATTAAATTAAAATTAAATTAAAACTGAGAATCCGCTTTGCTTATTCTCTGGATATATATTCCATTCCTGTTTATTAAAAATGTGTTTGAGAAACGTGAAATCATTTTGTTGTGATACGATTGCAAATTACAGGGTAACATTATTTCTATAAGAAGAAGAGATAAGTATTAATAAATTATTAAACATGTGGTAGAATATATAATAAACATTTTCTGTTTTTGGATTTTTATTTAAATTTCGATTAGCTGCAAATCATCTAATTCGTATTATGAAACCAACCAGATGGTGCAATGCAGATGTTTCCACTCTTCAACTAAAAATAGTCTCTAAGCTCTCGAAAATTTCTCAAAAACAACTTTAATCTGCCAGTAATACGAAGTGATCTCCGGTAAAGAACTAAACCAAAACCTTGTTATTTTTACTTCCATTTCCCCTATCATCGAGTACTTCAACCAACAATAAAGGAAAAAGAAATGCCTGAGTGACCGTAAGCGGAAATGGACTTTATATTCGTTGCGTTCATGGATCATTGCCGTGGAGCATTGCAAATTGAGAGCATCACGTCTAGTCGAACGACCAAAACTAATCCACTTGTAACGCTATTCGCAATGTAAATATCTCTACCAATCAAAGCGGAAGTGGATCTCGAGTCGGAACTCGACTCAAATGGAATAATTGGCTTATACAGAATAGATGATGGTTTGTCCCGGTTTGTCGTGTACATTTAGATCTCACTTGCAATTCTGACATTTAAACCTTGTTTTAAAATTCGTCCTTTGAAAATAAATATCTCTGAGAATTCCGGTCTCGCAGAATTTAAAAATATTCTCATCTACATTTGCTTACTCTGCCACAAAATAATTCTGAATAATTTGTTTTTATATTTCTAAAAAATGGTACAAGATCCATGAAAATCAGAAAAACTATTCAAGCGGATTCTTTCTTTTTTTTTCAATGAAATTTATGAATATTTTGTATATTTTTCCTCTCTACTTTTTTGCATTACTTTTATTTCAGTAAAAATTGCGTATGCTTCTCACTATAACGTTCATGGTTATCAGACAGCTTGAAACAAGAAGTTATAGTGTTGAATGTTTGCTGCGGGTTATATGAGTACGACACACATCACGTAACTTTCTACACTTTTTGTTGTCGTACTCGCCACGGTGAAAACACTTGATTTCCACCGGGTGTACGTCCGCACGACGACATCGTCTACGAAAAATGCGGCGAGATTGGCCAAATCAAAGCCTCTCTTTTATATCCTCTAGTTTTACGTACTCTATTACGTACTCCACACTCTGAGGTAAAACATGAAGCTACTTCATGCTTTAATAATTTCCTTCACTGAATTTCCGATAAAAGTTTTTCCAAGCATGCTTCATACAGGCAACTTTTGAGGACCTGATTTTCCATCAACTTCTGCTAGGAAATTAGTTTCGCTCTGGAAATTTTTCAAAAGAGAATAAAGATGAAATATTTCACATTAGTGGGTACTCTCTAAACCTGAATCAGCGAAATTTTCGCTGTTTGAATCAGTGAACGATATTTTCACTGGAAAATCAGCGAAGTTCCCTGACAAATCATCGAGAAAATTTTTTTATGTATTTTTGACGCATGCGCATTATCCACAGGTAGAAAAGGATAATATTATACAGTATTAATAAATTGTTTTAAAGTATTAGTTCCTTTTTGATTTAGAGTAGTCAAATTTTTTAAAATATTGGAATATGTGTTTATTAATTTAACTGCCAATCAGCGAAATTTCGCTGATTCATATTTAGAGAGTATGATTCTCCCTGCAACTGTCCATTAAGTTTTTTTCACAGTAAAATTTTACTTTTATTCGTTAACGAATAACGTTAATAACATTAACGGCGAATAGAATATTTTTCTGATTGAGAAATAAATTCTGAAACTTGTGATATACTCACAAGCTTCCTGGGTAAGAACCTAAAAACATATTGAAGTATCCATCTTGATAGAAAATTTTCTTATCAATCAGGATATGGAAACTACTAAACGGTTTTCAGACGAAATGAAATTTTTCGCAAAATTGGTGTGTTTGGGTAAATTTGGATCCATAAGACTTCTTTGATATCGACCTGTGAGCATACAATGCAGAAATCGGTAAATCATGTCCACAGTTGATTAACGGATATCCGACCCGCGCACATGGTGGTGTGAGCGAGTATAGATTTCCAATGTCCCTTCGCAAGTAATTCTGCAGAAGAACCGATAGAAAGCCAACCATTTTCCTATCGGGTTTGTGGAAAAACGTGTCTATCGAATTGGAATATATAACACTGGAGGTGAAGATCTAGGTTGAGGATTCGATAGATACGTGGTAGTTTTCATGTATCTTTGCCCCAGCTATAATACCTTCTTCATCTAGACTCCTCATCTGCATCCCCAATTCCGTTCACAGTCTCTTTTTCTTGGTAAAATCTCTTTATCGAGTTTCCCTTCTACCATTCCTAACTACTGGAGAGAAAGATTGTTTTCTCTTATCGAGAAGGAGAAATTGCGAATCTGGATTCAAGAATACTTGCGATAACGAGAGAGGGAGAAGCGGTTGAAGAAAAGATTCATTATTAAAAAATCTAGTAAAGATTCTTGTTCAAAAAAGGGGTGTTTTTTAATTAACTTGTTTTTTGACAAAACGAGGGGGTATATTTAGAATATATACATATTATAATTAGTGCATATCGCAAAAATGCTTTTACGAGAATTACATCTTGACTTACAACGATTTATATTTTCAGTGTCCTGCTTTATTTCTCCCGTGTGACGTAATACTTCAAAGTTGTTTCCTGAGGCCATACAGATTCCTGGAAAACAGTAGAAGTAGCAAATGCGAATTTATTCTAACAGCTTTGCTAGAAAATAAAAACGATAAGCATTATTTAAATCGTACTTCGTAGCCTAGGGTACCTGCATGTACATTCATGCATGTGTTCCAGAATATGTATAAAGCACACCAGTTGTTTGTAAAATATATACAAGTATTATATATGAGAAAGTACTGGCCCGCGCAGTTTTGTTTGCGTTTTTGCATTATTCATGAGCGTACTTATAAGCTACTATTGCAATGCATTGCATTCTGGGATATGGAAGCGACGAGGAAGAAAAATCGACTTTCATCAAACCGAGATACGTATAATGAAACTTTGTCAAAGTCAGGTTTTATAAACTCAGAGGTAAGTCGGTCAATCTTCTTTTGCACCATATTTTATAAATTGTTACTTACCACAAAGCGAAAAATGCATAGAATCAGTAGATATAAAAAAAGGACTAAAATATATTTATCTTTAAAATAGAAATCCCAATCAGAGCTTTGTCAAATCCATTTTAAATTGTACTAAAGAGAAGTTGTTTCACGGTTTAATTAAATGTCAAATTATTTCAATCTGAACTAATTCTCGTGCAACATACAAACTTTGAGGTCCAAAATTAGTAAAATTATAATCTGACTAAATATTATAATTAATAGATATTTTAGAGAAGTATGCCATGCCTCATTAGAGATTATAACCAAATCTGCTGGATGCAGATTGTGGTAAATAGTAAAATAGAGGATTCTAATTCGAGCGACTACGTTTATATATATACTTGCACTATTCTTCACATGTGCAGAATATACAGTGGAGGCGCCTGCGTACAGGCGTGTCTCTCATCAGGATTAATTAGTGCTAAAGCGTAACCTACGTGCTGCAGAACTCGCTTGCTGATTGCACATGAGCTTATATCTGTATCCGTACATCTTGTACGTGTACGAGGAGTATGTTCTGCTTTCAGAAGATTATGCTTTCGACACTCTCTTGATCTGTTATCCATTCTTAGCATTAACAATTTCTACAAATTCAATTACACCTTCATTTTCTATGTTATTATCTGATTAACTATGCATATATCGTATTTATACGTCTCTGACTTTGTTTATACAATTTAGAGCCGGTATATATATCCTCAAAGGGATTCATTCCATTAGCCCATTCAACGTTGTTGGCGCAGCGATAAATGTTAGGTGGACAAATGTTCAATATCCGTTTCAACGTCCCTCCTATTGGTGTTCATGATCACTATTCCGTTTAACGTTCGAGAAACGATATTAATAGAACATCAGAATGTACTTTCGAGCGATACAATCCTGCGTTTCGAATATATCCGTTTCCCTCGAATTTATTATTGCTATTATGTAATAAGAAGCTTCTATCCTCTCATGATAGAGGAATAATGAAAGCGATATTTTATACGATGAAAATCGATAAACTGTGATAGAAATAGACAGCAAAATGTCTGTGCTGAATATTATAAAATTGACAAAGAAAGTGTTTTTCCTTTTACAAATTATTGTTTTCCGACGATTATATTTTAAAATTGGCATCCCTTTTATATTTTTTTTCAGTGTAACTTTTACAACATCTGCAAGTACAATAATAACTTTAATAGGCGTGTTTTTTTTTTCTTACAGCCAAACTACAAATGTTTTTCTCCGCTGCGACATATACAATGACAAGGAAATATTACTCGCTCCGAGTCATGAAAATTTATTGCTAATTGCTTTTCTCTCTCTCTAGCATATTCTACAGATAATGCGCCCAGGCAAAAGGATCCTCGGCAGTGCCACGTGAATAATATTCACAAATAATTTCAAAAGTGAAGCGTTTCCTGTTATTCGGAAGATTTTTCTGCAGTGCAGTGATTTTGTTGCACGTTTACATTTCTATTACGTAACGTTTGATTTTTGCAGCATCCATTTCATAAAATATATAATTAATCTTACGCATGATTCGAACGCATTACACATAATTAAATAGCTAGATATTACGGTTTAATATCCAGTTTTCTCCGTGTATTTAGAGATAGAATTATCTGGATAAAAATGTGCACTCAATAAGTGCATTTTCTGCGAGTAGATAATATGACGAAACAATACAAAAATATTGCATTCTGGAAAATGGTTTCGCTTCGAAAACATGCAAGAATATGTGCATAGGGATAAACAGAAATAGAATCAGTGTGTATGTTCCGCAATTGTTAGCGACAACAGTGTTTGCTGCGATTTCCAGCGTTTCCTGATTTTTATATAGTATGCTTGAGAATCGTTTCAAAGATTGAAATTCGAAGGGACCTCAGACGTGAGTAGTGCGAAAATCCTCGTAAATCCAACAGTGATTTAAGTCCCATGTCGACAAAGTCGTAACTTTACACCATAAACACTTATTTCCTTTCAGAGGCACGATTCGTCGCTGGTATGAACAGCATCACACTTCATTTCCATCAAACTTCAATGTTCTACTCCTAAATTTCCAAAGTATTGGTTAAAATACAATCAGAATTTTGTCACGTTTGCAGAATATTCCTTGAAGTTTATGATTAAACTTTGGATGACTATAAATATTGAAAAATATTGCTTCAGCGTTTTCAGAAATAAATTATGCGCTAAGCCTTAGGACAATATTATAAATAACTCTATCACACACGAGAAATTGAATAATTTTCCTTTAAGCTTTAAATTGATCGCAAAATTTCGATCCGATCGAATAATCTCTTTTCGTTTACGTGAACTCTTTCATGTTCTCATCGCACGCTATCGCAATAGACTGCATCATGTATGGAAAATCGATTTTTGACTTAACTCGATTTCTTCACTGTAAAGATAAACCTCTTCGGATATTGCTTGTTTAAAATTTATAAACTCACATTCCTCCATTAAATTTTGTTTTTAAGGTATCGAACAAGTATCGAAATAATTTTAAGAAAATTAATTTAATAAATATCCACTTTGAGCAACATTTAATGCATTCTGCTTTTAAAAATGCACATTTTATAGCAGATTTCGAATTTAGGAACCATTCTGCATCTTTAGGTTTCTTACTTTTAATCGATATACTCGCAAATCGACAGCATTAAAAGGAAACAGGCGTGGAAACGCAAACTTTTATGGACAAAGTTTAAATGTCCAAAGTTCGTATACTACCTCTCGAATTACGAGATATCGAGTTACGTGATACAGGAAAATTCTAAGAGGAATCGGCGGACGTGGCTCTACAATTAAACATAATTATCTGATGCAATCCGCATTTAAATTAATTATAGACAACAGAAATCGATTTTACGGGTCAATTTTTCTCTAAAGTCTTCAAAACTTCCATTAAAGTATCAATTCTGTTTATAAAAGTATTTCCTGACGTATGTAGATGGATTGCTGTAGATAAAGAGTGACACGTAAACAGTTTTAAATCCTCAGGGAATAAACCCCGGCCAAGAAATGTCAAGACAGCATGAATTGAAGATGTAGCATTCAGTCTTCGTTCAAAAACTCTGATAGTGAATTCTATATCAGTGACAAGCGTAAAATCAATAATGCATGATAGGACCTCATATTTTTTTCATTTTAATATTTGCAAAAAATAATACTGGCGGAAAAAATATACTTCTGCGTAATTGATTTTCTCTAAAATTAAAACGAGTTTCTCTGAAGGGGTGTGATGTCGTGAAGGGAAATTTTTTGTTTATATGAGTTTTTGCTGCTCATATAATTTAAATTTACGGCTGAAATGGGGGAAATGTTTTGCGCTTTTATTTTTAAAGTATTGTAGTCCGTTACTGTTCCTGCACATCTTCGTTGGAAAAACAAGCGCTTGCTCGTAACAAAACCATAAAAAAGTTTGTTCGCGCCCGATTTCTAGGTATTGCGGACGTAATACTCATAAAACGAGTCAGACATGACACGTCACGTGGGTTCCCACAGATCATGGAATTTGGAGAACTGTAAAGCTGATCCCAGTACGACTTACTAACGTTCATCTTTGATGTGCATACATGTCCTCTGTTTTAGGAAACTTGTGCATTTTGTTTGTTTAGTACTATTCTACAACTTGTAGATTCGAGTCACAAGGAAATCATACAACGGTATTTCAGAGGAAAATGATATATGTATTAATTATCAAAAAATGTTATTAAAATACCAGAGTTAAGAGTTTTTAAAATTAACAGCTTCTAGGTGCAAAATTAAATTGATTTAAATCAATTGAATTGTGCAATTGCAAAAGTTTATTTATTGTTACAATAAATCTCTCACGATTCATTTAATCGCCTTTTACTGAATGTGAGCAAATAGGACAACAATAATTTTCAATCAATAATTAATTTGTCCGAGATAATCTGAATCTTTGTATTTTATTTATTTTAAAGGAATAATAGAGTTTAATATATTTAATATTAATTAATTGACCTACTTTAGAGTGTACAAATGTCTATTATTGATAATCGTACAATTAAACTTGTGATTGCAATAACAGTTCATGTATACAAGCGAAACCTGTGCAATCATGTGGTAATTGGATATTAAATTCTAATTACAATAATACAGTTAACAAAGTTTAGAATTTTTAGAATCTCTTTTTAGGATTGAATCAATTTTACTTAAAATGTTAAGTCGGTTCCACAAGTACATTATGTAAGAATTAACACAACTATCATACATGGGCATCAAAATAATGACAATGTTAAGGGAACTAAGCGCCATGCGGTGCGTGTTGAAACAGCATAATTTGCTCTTTAATGCACAATTACCATCTATTATATTGGACGGAGAAACGATCCTCGTATGTACCCTCTACAAAAGGGACAAAATCATTATTAAAGCTGAAGCACATTTTCCTACGTTCCCCACAGCAGTTTAATACTGGTTTTTCAATCCACTTTACAATGCAATAATAGAAAATAGATGTCACATTTTTGTTTGCTCATCATTTTATCTGAAAGAACTTCCCTTGAAACGAGCATAAAAATAAACATTTTTTAAATGACAATTTCAAATAAATCTAAAAGCTTTGAATTATTAAACAACTCCTAATAGCATTTTAATTCCTTTTATTTGGAAAATGTAGCACAAAGGTTTAAACATTTCTGGAAAAGTAATTTTCGTATCACTCATTTTTGTGAGAATATTACAAATGAGCGCTCTTATTTAAATATAACAAGAACAAAAGCGCGCTCCGCGCGCGCATTTATATTCTTTTTCAATATTATATAATTTATTATATTTTATTTATCTAATCTTTTAATACCTATGTTAAACATCGTGAAAATCTCTAAAAATTCCAAGAAACCTTTGAAAACCCGTGAAATCGCTTAAAATTCATGAAAATATCAGAAAAATCTCTCGAAATCACTTCAAATTATTAGCAATCTGATAAAATTCCTTAAAACCTCATAAAACTCTCTACAAAGCTTTTAAAATCTCTTGAATTTCGTAAAAATCATTTAAAAATCATGAAAAATGCACACAAAAATCTACAAAATCATTAATCTCTAGAAATCCATGTTAAGATTAGTGAAAATCTCTAAAAATTTCTAGCAACTCTGAAAATTTCTCAATTAATTCTTAAAATCTCTTAAGATCATTAAAGATATCATCAAATTCCATGAAATCCTTAAAACTATTACAAAATATGTTAAAAATCATAAAAATCTTTTGAAATTTCTCAATAAAATTCTACAATAACATTTAAAAAAATTTCATAAAATTCCTGTTCTTTTCAATGTATTTTGAGTTTAGACTCGTGACAAAATGATTATTAACGAAACCAAATTCAACTTACGCGGAATTCATTTTTTTATTGCAACTTTTACGTGCTTTTATACGAGATTTATTTGAATATCCACTTTCAGTGACAACTTTATTATTGTTTGCAAGTCAGGAATATCAATTTCAGTTTGGAAAATAAAAAGTCATATAAAGTCACTTCTTGCGGAGATAAAAAGTCTTAAGTATTTTTTACGAAGGTATACGGTGCCTCAAGCTTAGACTTTATTCAATCTCTACATATATAAAGGTCGATAATTATTAGACTCGCGGGATTTCGCGGGAACGTACACCTGTTATTACTATATTCTCTATACAGTATGCTCAGGTAGTTGGTAACAGTAGATATAGTTTACCAGGCGCGATCTGTGCAGGGAACCACTGTTAGCACGGATAATACATTGAGTTAAAGTTACTTGAAAAGCACTTTGAACTTCGTCCATAAATATCCGAGATTTTTCACTCTCTTCTTCATCCCCTGGCTCTCTTCTTTGAACTATTTTATTCCCCTTTCTACTCTTTTTTTCTGGTAAGCGAGCTTAACTTTCAACGCCTCCATATTTACCGGTGTATTCACCAAAAAAGTAAAACAATCTGGATTAAACTAATATTTATCGACCTCCAGCAAATGTTTCTCTGTGATTTCAATTCAAAAATATTTCGTATAAAATTTATCGTTATTTTGGAAGATAGTAATAAATCTGGATTTATTTTTCTAGCTTGATTTCCAATTACTACACTATTTAACTTTTTACTATTTAAATAGTAAAAATTATTATTTTCTGTATTAAAATGTCTCAATTTTGGGATTTTGCCCCTACTTGCCATCGATATTAGTAATTTTTCTAACACAGAGTTTCTCAGTGTAGTATATAGTAATAAATATACCTATATTGATGAATTGAGATATGTACAAGAAAAAAAAATGGATTTTTAAATATACACCGTTTTCCCACAGGACCAAGATCCTTCTGAATATGTATGATGATGTAGAAACTCTGCAGGCATAAGTCGTAATTAAGGGCATGAATTTTCATACGATGTGACATGGACTCTGGATTCTAGTGTCTGGCGATGCTAACAGCTACCAATATAGAGCCATTCACAATTCACAGCAGAAACATCGCTCAGAGCGCATTTTAAATTAATAAATTGAAATTAGATTATAAAAATCCATAATTTTATAATTCCTAATTAGGAGAAGGAAAAGCGAGTAGTTTTTAAATTATTTTTATTATTGGAGGTAGAAAAAAGTTAAATGCGAAGTCAGTTTTATTGTTCCATTCCTGTCTTATTTCAAGATTTCTGCAATCTTTAATATTTACAATCAATTGAAGCTCAATCACATATTTCCGCCATTCTCAGCGACCATCAGTGTCCTAGTCTTTCCACTTGTTCATCCTCTTCTTTTAATTCTTTCTTTGAAATTCCCTCATTCCAGTTTCCTCGCTTTCAGCTTTCTTCAACCCCTTTCCCGAATACCCCACCTCTTTTATTTTGTATCGTTTCTGGCATCAGCACCTCAACGAGGTCTTACGAAACCTTGCAATCTCGTTTTTATTATTTTCTTCAATTCCATTTCCACTCTCCGTCGATAGGTCAATAGAAATAAGTGATGGCCCATTCCTAGAGAGTGTTCGAGAATTTATCGACGAGCATGATTATCAAGTACTACGACTTTTATCCGTCAAAAATATCCGTAAAATTGTCTTCTATATCTGTCTGGACCATTCCAGTAAATACAGAAAAAAATCGAATACATTTCAATAGATTTTTAACGCTTTATTATATGTTTACATAAGTTAATATATAAATATCAAAAAAATTTGCGATGCATTTTGTTCCTGGAATTTTTGATTGAATATATGAGAGAATTTAGCTCGCCGCAGGTGGTTCAAGAGAATATTGAATTTTCCCCCGCTAATAAAATACCTTATCGGATGATTGGTTATTATTGTGCTATGTCAACTTCCTCGAGATGGCTGGATGAAAGATTAAACCACACCGTCTATTTAAAGAGAAACGATCGATATCCATTACCTGAACACTGTGATGTAATAAAATATCACTGTAAAGCTACAAGGAAGGTATTAAAAGTAGAAGGATGGGGAAAGGTTCCGCACACTAGAGGTTCATTGTGCCTTATTAACATTTTTTATCACACAGAAGATGGGTAAGCAGAACATTTTATGGGCCAACACGAAAGCAGACTGGAAAATCGTTTACAGCATATAATACCAACGAAAATGAATTTTTTTTAACTGAGTAAAGATAAATATCATCGTAGATTTCAATATTTTTTAGAATTGCAGAATTATCGGGTTATTATTATAATTTAAATTAAATTATTTCATTTAGAATTGAATGTTATGAAAACAGAAGGTGCGCTTACATAAAATTAATGAGATGTTCATCATCATAAACACACATGGTGTGATACTTGACCGAGAATAATTTTAACAATTGTATATTATTATTATACACTTTTGTATATTATTTAACTAGAACTTTTTCATAAAAAATTGCGATACGAATAGAAAATAATGATCCTCTGTGGCATATGGTACAAAGGTTGATTTACGACAGGAAATATTTTAGGAGTGCATTTGAATGATAAGGTGTTTATTTATTACATTACAAACCGTATTTTATTGGTTTTTAGTTTTATTTCGGTGACATTTATTTTTCGTTCGTGGAACTGCATAATGTGTTAAACAACAGAGAAATCGCCTCACACCAAAAGTGTTGACGTAAAAAATATCTATAAAGCTCAGCTCAACATAGGTTTTCCCAAAGCTCTCTCGCTCTATTCGGTCATGTTCTACAATACTCATAGAGCATTGTTCCTTGAAAAGGTATTGTTTTCAGAGACAATACGAACAGTCCCATGAGCTTAGTACCAAGTGCCCTCTGCGAGTGACACTCATTTTACCCATCTCATTCATTTTTCTATTAAAAAAGAAAAATGAAAAAATAAGGTTTACATTTTCCAGTCCTGTATTACACAGTCCGTTGTATTATTAGCCTCTGCATAAATTTACAACACAAAAGGGACATCTTTTAGTAATGCGAAGAACAATCTAATGTTATTTGTAAAGAAAATGAAGAATATTATTAGTTAAATTTGTTATAAGAACAATATGTACTTTTCTCAATATTTGCAGAAAACCCGACATTTTTATATCCATATTCGTTTTTATTTCAGTTTATACATTTTTCGAGTTGCAGGTCAGCTACTACGCTAAAATATTTTGTCACATCGACAATATCCACAAAGCCAACTAGGCAAAAGCACCTATACAACTCAGGGAATACGCTTGAAATATTTCCCTCTGCTCTAGAATCAACGACCATCGTCCCTTTTCCTCTGCGAGCGTTAACTTTACAAACGAGCAAAACTCGAATAGTTCTCGTTATATATCATTCTATATGTAGATATGTATATTGCATATACATGCATATGTGCATTTGTGCATATGTGTACATGTTTATACGTTATGTATAGTTTAAGCGAAGTGGAAACAAGAGAAATGAAATTCTATAGATAATAAAAGATAATTAAAGATAGGTACAGCGATCTAAATAATTACCTAAACTAATTGTGCACATTTGAATTTCATGTTTCAAATTGACGTGCTGTTATTAGTAATAGAAATAATTGCGCCATTTAGAAGAAGTTATGTGAATCACACAGATGCTTGACAATTTTGAATGGATTTATTAAACACTAAACATCGCAATTTTGACCATTATATTGATACTAAATAATATTAGATAATAACAATTGAAACTAATAGTTTTAAATTAATATTTAGTTATTAATTATGTAGTTATTGATACATTTTGTGCAGATGTAATGAGATAGGAGGAAAAATACATCAAAATATATCATTATCCGTTCGAATTTCGGTAATCAATATGATTTGCAATCAGAGATGAACAATCGACCTGCATTAAATGGAGGATGGTGATTACTATGTTTACATCCACGCTCAACATACCAACTGAAATTCTAGGCTGCAGTCTAAATAATTGTCTGAAACCACGAAATCGAACTTACTAATGCTTTGGTGTAGCTAGATTCTCCTACGTTTACGATGAAAGTGTTCATTCGGTCTCGTGCAACTGTGTATACATATATATATACATATATACATACATATATACATATATAGACTTCCTTTGTGTCCCCTTAAACCTTGATTAACCCACCTACCTTAGTTCATTGTTCTAGTCAATAGCGAAACTATACCTTAATTCGCAAATACATTTCAATTAAGGGTTTATTGCAGAAAATAAAATCTATTACATTCTGGACATATTAAAACAAAATAAAAATTTTATAATAATTCAACAAACCTATTAAAGTTCTGTTTAGAACCTCTTTTGGAAATTGAAATTATTATTGAGCTCATATCTTTTCATTCGGTTCAATCTTTTGCAATGAAAGAAGCTTGGCAATCTTGCAATTAATCTAAAGCTTTTCAATTACTAATGCAAAAATGGAAACAGAATACATGGAAAATAATTCGTTGTATTGTAAGGCAGACTGCAATTTGATACTTTGGTTGCACAATGTGAAGAATTCAGGGAAAATGAGAATACAAATCCAGGCTTTCGAGTGGTGTGATTGATGAGAGCGATGTTATTTTTATAAAAAGGATTGAGATAGCCAGGTTGTATGGATTATTTCAAGGAACAGAGAGACGCCCAGGTAAGAATAGTGAACACCCACCATTATCCTCATGTTCAAGCTCCTTTCTAGACACTAATGGAAAGCTATTTTAAGAAATCCTAATGGAATCGCACCACCACATCAGCATCGATGAGAGGCTTTAAGAATTATCGCATCCAATATAAAAGGACCCCCATAAAAATTATATTACTACCATAATTTTCATTTAAGGAGACCGTATACTGACATTCAATTTTTTTTTTATTGAAACCAAAGCACGATCTTTCCTTTTTGAGTATCAAAACTATCAATGGCTATTAATTATTTTCTTCACTTAGTCTTTAATTAATATAGCTTCAAAGCGCAAAAGGACGCAGCTTTGTATTGCACAAGCTTTTTATGAAAGATCTCAATCGAAAAAAAAAGAGAGCCTTAAATTCTAAAGCTGGAAGATTTGTCATTTCATTAGAAAAGCTTTCAAAACATTTATCTACGTTGTCGGATCGTCTATAAGAAGCTTTCAAAAGCTTAGAAAGGTTTAGTTTCATTCAGACACTTTGGCAAAGAAAATTGGGGGACTCAACTTACCTTTTTAGTTATTTTCACAAAATATACTTATTATAGGAACGACGTACAAAAGTTTTTCGAAATTTATAAAATATAAAAATGACGACTTATTGATTAAAAATAAAGAAATGTCAAATTTAAATTTATAATTTATACATTATACTGGTTATAAATTATAATGGTTACGTCACTGGTACCGTACTTTTCATTTTTCATATATTTCCTCGAATATAAATTATATTGTAAGTTCGCACAAGAGACGGTGTGGTTTTCTAGCCCACAAGTGTACTTGAATAAACTCTCCCCCTAGTCACACGTGTTCTGCTTAATACGAACGAGCTAACTTACCCTCATTAAAGTCCAAGGACAAGAAAATTTGAAAATGTGGTCCAATTTACCCAGATTTTATAAAAAAACAAAATTGAGGTAAAGGCAAATTTATTATTTAAGTAGGCCGTTATAAAAAGTGTATAATTTTTTAGCAGGAACCACTGAGCTAATAAAACAGTTTTTAAATGTGATTTTTATGAATCAAGTTTTTTAATAATGAAACTGTTCTTTGAGAAGGAATTACGTGATAAAACTCTAGATTTGCAAATAAAATACGGAGGAATTTCACAGTTTTCATAATTACTCAATCAGAAAATTATTTCAAGAATTCTTAAAGATATTACCATAGTTATAAGGAAAAGATTAATGAAATGCAGAGAATTCTCTTATCAGATATGAAATTAAAGCATTTTTTTTAATTAAAAAAAGTATTTCAATTTGACTTTAGCCGTCTAATCCCAAGAGAAATAAGTATAGAAATCTTAGTCGTGAATATAAGCCAATATAAGCTAAGCTGGGGCTAACAAATGTTGCTCGTTGGCGGCGAATTTAGATTAGCACTCTCAGTGGTAAGATCATGAATAATTTATGTCGACAATTTTCTTCGTTTTCATCCTTCGATTCCATTCTCTCTACATTTTCGTTGAGGTTTTCTTTTTGTCCATATTAATCGAGACAGTTAATGGATATGTACAGCTTGTTCTATTGATTCATTCCCTAGAAAACCAAAGAGACACCAAAGAGGACGGAAATGTATATTATTAAATCGAAGACGAACGATTTACCATGAATCATTTATTCTCCTGTCTTATGAATGCTGCTTGCAGACATATTGATCCAATAAAACTATGTTTGCAACTCTCCAGAGAATTTATGATTCAGCATTACCTCGCGCCGTTAAATGAGTCTTAAATTCATAGTCATAAAAAAGTCTACTGCTCTGAAGCAATTTCCAGAGACATTACTTCAAATCTATGTAAATTCTGTCAGCGACAAACTCTGTTTTAATGTCTGCATAAACATTACAAAACCCACTATATTAATTTGAAATGCCAAAACAGAATATTTAACTAAATATATGTAAATATTTAATTTTTATTTAGTTCAGATTTACACTTGTAGTTCATTCTAAATATTAGTTATATACTCTACACAAATTCTAGTCTAATTAAAAAATATAGCATATTGTATAATAAAATTGGAAAGTCTTACAGAAAAAGACATGTTATTCTTAAAGTTCGTTGATCTTCCAGAAATTCAGAGAATAGACGTTTCTTATCTCTGCATCGCATTGCTTCTTTTAGAATAATGTGCATACGCTGATAAAACCTAAATCTGCAACAGAAAATTGTATAAAATGATGATGAATATATATAAAGAAGAAATAGTACTAAATACATTTTTTAAACTACTTTTGGAACTGAGCATAACTCAATCAATACTACAATGCTATACAAGTCGCTTTTTTGCCTCCGCACATTTTTTTATGTGGCTATGTTAATCATAAGAATAATAAATTTTATTATATCGCAAAAAGTATCTTGTATTAAGCGAGACATCTAATCTTTCTTAGTTTATAATTTCACCTCAACTGAAATTTAATTTAAAAAGTGTTGAAGAACTATGAGGATACAAATGCCAGAATTGTTTAAATGTACATAAATGAAACTTACTGCGACATTTTTTTGTGCAACATTCTCCATTACTCGTGCATAGGAAACCAATGGTAAGACACCATGGAATAGTAGCTGGAGTAGCTGGCGTAGCTGAAGTAGCTGAAGTAGCTGAAGTGCAGGATGAAGTAGGTGGAGTAGCTGAAGTAGCTGAAGTAGCTGGAGTAGCTGATGTAGCTGAAGTAGCTGGAGTAGCTGATGTAGCAGAAGTAGCTGGAGTAGCTGATGTAGCTGAAGTAGCTGGAGTAGCTGAAGTAGCTGATGTAGCTGGAGTAGCTGAAGTAGCTGAAGTTGCTGGAGTAGCTGATGTAGCAGAAGTAGCTGGAGTAGCTGATGTAGCTGAAGTAGCTGGAGTAGCTGAAGTAGCTGATGTAGCTGGAGTAGCTGAAGTAGCTGAAGTTGCTGGAGTAGCTGGAGTAGCTGGAGTAGCTGGAGTAGCTGGAGTAGCTGAAGTTGCTGGAGATGCTGGAGTAGCGGCAGTAGTTGAAGTATCGTCACTAGCTACTAGGGCAATTCCCATGTACAAGGCTGCAAATAGCAGAAAGATTTTAGCACAATTCATTTTAATGCAAGATTGTTGTCCGTTCCCATCTTTGCAAGATTATATAGCATTTTTATATCTGAAACCGGAAAGAACTTTAAAAAATAGAGATTACCAGATTGAGTTTTCCAGGAAAAATCGACCTACAATAAGTCATAACTCCAAGTGTTATTTTACGCAGATATGTTGCTTATTGGCTTACCCATCATCACTTATCAAGATTCGTGTCAGAAAATTCTGCCTAATAGATCCTCTCTAATTCTTATCTCCATGAAACTTAGATGCACAAAGTTTTTGCAAATGATAAAGTCCCTAGTGGATGACAAGGAAATCGGAAAAATACACAAAAGATAACAAGTTTTAGCATCGCAAAAAGTAAAAAATGTTCAGTGTTTATTCGATCATGTTATCAAAATACGATTATTCTTCTAGAAAGAATTTTGTTCTATATCTCGAAGAAGCCTACTTCCTTGTAATTTGAAACTCAAAGAGCAATTATCACATGACTTAAAGGTGGACGGGTAAGAAGGCCAAAAGCTTCGTGATAAAAGAAACACGAGTAGACGCCGGATAAAATGACTTTTAAAGTGAAATTTTCGTCAAAGTTTCTTGCTAGAAATAACAACAATTTTCATCCAGTTAAAATCACTCTATTGCAATTCCTTTTCTCATTTACATTCACAGAGAAACTTCATAGCAGCGATTTTAGTTCCTGACAATTATTTCCAGACTTTACTTTCACCTTATTCATATTTAATTATTCATTCATTTCCGTAAATTGCTTTTGAATTTCATTCAAAATCCTTTCGAGAGGATGATTTTATTCCGAACTTGTTATTTCTGTACTTCCAATTGAAAAGTAATCTTTGTTCTCGACTTCACGCTCAATCTTTTTCCATTATTCTTTTACAGCAAGTTGAACTCTTAACTTTATGCTTCACTATTTTGGCAGCTGGTTCGAAGACAAAAGCACTAGTTGGAAGGGCTTGAAAGATGTAGCTTGCCAAGTTTTATGGTATGATGCGGTCCTCTATAAGTACTAGACTAGCATTCGAGCTTGGTAACTTTCCAAACTTGAAAGTTTTACAGGTCGCAAGTAACTTTGTGTTGCAAACTCGGAACCCATACGTTCTGCCCTTTTTCTTTTCGGTATATTACGCAGTTCTTATAGTTCCAATTTATATATTTCAAATCATAAAGATATTATTTACAAAGGTTCCTAATTTAAAATTAAACTTCACTTTACTCAATTTTGTATGCATTTCACAAATTCTGTTTCCCTTACTTTGCTTTCTCGCCTCTTCATTCCTATACTTTGTCACTGAATTCTGTTTTCGACTTTCTAAACCCTGCCTTGAAGATAGGTACCTAAATCGTCCGTGAAACAAAGAGAATGTTTCCAACAAGAAAACAGAACAATGCCGAGCGTCCAACTATTAAATGTTATTACCAGCACTCGCTGAGCAGTCATATTCCACCAGAAACTTCCATGTTGCATCTCAGTTTAAGCAACATTCTGAATTGCAATATACACTCCCAAGTAAAGTTCGCAACGGTTGCAATCCTGCAAATCCTGAATCTTTTCCTCCTTGAGCAGCAGAAAAACGAATTAAATAATACAGTTTACAGTTTAAATAATACAGATAAAGTTTTGAAACTGATATTTAATCCACATCAATTTTCAAACGCAAACTTTGAGTTTTGAATTTGGCAATTTCAACGTCGTTAAATTTAGTGCATCGTTTATCATCTGAAGTATTCGGTAAATTCAAAGCTGGCCATAAACTGAGAGGTCAACCTGTGATGTACTGAGTTCCTTGATGGAAATTACTCCCGTCGGTAGATGTCCGCCCAATTACTTCGGCTGGACCAGTAATTGAGATCTTAATCACATTACACTTTGAACGTAGTAATCCGAAGTCTGTTACGATTAAATTTCTCGCACAACACACCACCACGTCCTCCCTGGCAACCCTCCAGGGCTTGTGTTCCACGCAAGTCGCGAGTCCGTTTGATGTCCACATATAGGTGAATCTACTGGTGCAGAGTGAATCCTTACTAATAGCGAGCAATATCAAAAGTTTTACGTTGCAAGGAGCTTCAAGATCAAAAATACCCTCTAAATCTGAATTAGTCATAAGTTACTAACGAAATAGTGTCAAATCGTTTACTAATACAATTTAGTAAGCATTTTTACTATCAATTAGTTAAAAACTACTAATTCACAATAAAATAGTACTAATTCAGTTAGTAAGGCTCACTAATTGATTTAGTTACCGTTACTAACTGAATTAGTACTTTTTTACTATGAACTAGCTGACCATCACGCGCGCTACGCGCACGATTATTTATTTTATTTCTTACAACTTAAGTTATTTAAAAACCAATGAAATTTAGAGATTACGTTTGAAACTACAATGTATTCGAGATTTTAGGGAAATTTCGTTACATCACTTTTTTTTTCGAGAGGTATTTCAAGAGATTTCTAGGAATTTTAACATAATTCATGGAATTTCAAGAGAATTTTTAAAGCTAAGGAATTTTAAAGCTAAGGTTTTGAAATTTTGAGGAATATTAAGAGGTTTCTAAGAACTTTAAGAGATTCCAACGAATTTTAAGGTATTTCGAAGGTTTTCGTAAAATTTTAAGTGATTTGAAAAGGTTTCTGGGAGTTTTAAGAACTTTTAAGGGATTTTAAATCTTGTGAAGTGTCGAGAAATTTTAAGAGATTTCAAAAGGTTTCAATAAATTTAAAGAAACTTTAAGGAATTTTAAAAGGAGTCAAAAGATCTTAATAATTTTAACGGATTTTTTAATTTTTAAAAGGTTTTATATATGATTTTTAGAAGGATTTGTACAATTTAAAAGGATGAGATTGTCCTAATTATTAAAAGGTTTTGTAGAATTTTTAAGGATTTCATGAAATGTGATGGGATTTCTAAAGATTTTATGAAATTTTAATTGTTAAGAAATTCCAAGAGGTTTTTATGAATTTTTAGAAATTTTAGGCAAATTTTAACTTGGATTTCAAGAAATTAATGATTTTAATCGTTTTTCTGAATTTTTAAGGTATTCCAAGAGGTTTTTGGGAGTTTTAAGAAATCTTAACGAATTTTAAGGTATTTCCAAGGTTTTCCTGAAATTTTTTGCGCCATTAGTTTGTTTTCCTTCTTTCAATAACTTCAAGTCATTCAAAAACCAATCAGGTTTACAACAACAATGTATGCGAGATTTTCGAGACATTTCGTGACACCACTTTTTTAAGATAGGATTAGTAGTTTTTAACTAATTTATAGTAAAAATGCTTACTAAAGTGTATTAGTAAACGATTTGGCACTATTTCGTTAGTAATTTATGACTAATTCAGATTTAGAGAGTATTTATAAAGTAATCTGTTTTGTATAGTATTAAATAATTCCGATTGAAAGAATAACGAAAGAGGTATAACCGAATATTAGACAATGCTAATTTCTCTTCATTCACACATCACAAATGTCACTTAGATTAGTTATGAGCCCGCAAATTCAAGTGTTATATTATTCTACATATATGGCTTTCTATTGAAACGTAACTTGCTCTACAAACTACAAACCATGTTAATTATATCTCTCGAGATTCTCTCTCCTTCTACTCTATTCAGTATAGCCGTCAGGGGTTTTGAATTCGTGCATCTTACTATATATATACTATGATAATTCTACTATATATATACTCAGTTTGAACTATACCATATCAAGAATCAATTTTTAAATAATCTTTTCCACTCCAACTTAAGGTCAAACTTTAATCATAGAATTAAAGCATATTTTGCAAATTCATTTAATAAATAATAGTATAAATTGTAATCTATGTGTCAGAAATATATTTAAAACAGATTATGATATAATAGATGAAGGAGCAAGCTGATTGAAAATGAGATAATATAATGGAGATGAGGGAAGCCTTAAGTAGAATATAAGTAGGACATCATGAGTAAAGGATGATTGATGGCAAAAGCATCTCTCAGAATTTAATAATCATCCTCTATTATGGTACAAACTATTTCAAACGTTTTAACGTGTTATTCAATATATGATTTAATCTAAGCCTTCACAAATATTATATCATTAAATATTAGATTATTACATATTTAATTTTTATAACGATTTTTTAATTTCCGGATTAAGTATCGATGTTTTTTGTATACTTGGTGACGATTTCTGACGCGAATCGTAAGGTAGAATCCATGTTTTCAATTTAGGTTGATTGCATCCGTTTATTTATCCATTCTTTCCTCGAATCGAATTGTTGTTTCATAGCAGAGAGTTTCGTTCCAGTTGGCAAGAGTGCTGTTAAATTCCCTCGATTTTTATTCCATCAAAAATAGCGCTCATGGTGTTTTCGTTGGTTCACACATCAGATTTGCATGATATGGAAATTTTCCGCTCCTCTTCCTTTTTCCAACTCTTCTATCCTGTTTTACTCTCTTTGTATAGCTCGCGTTTCGAATCTGGCGAGGATCGTCGCACGTTATTAAAATATGGTGACCGATGAAATCACGTGCAGTGCTTCATAGGTTTCGTCCGGCGATAGCGAAATACAAATATTACTTCGAAACAATGTAAGTTCAATATTTTTGAATTCACGAAGAAAACAGGAAAAATGATATTTTGTAGTTTTTAATGTTACATTTCATGGAAAATGTATCTTTTATTAGTCTCTTCTATTTTAGACACTATATAATGTGAAGTTTATGTAACGAAGGGTGAACTTTCGTCTTTTCATTCATCGCTGAGCTGATGCATGGAAGAAGGAATTTTCAAGGGACCTCGTTAATCTTTCAATGATAACAAAGCCATACGAGTAACCTAGGGTTCATCTATTCAGGTTAAAATCACGATCTCCCAGAAGCTGTGAAACTACCTCGAACACAATCAAAACGACACAGCTTATGAGGTTGAAGATTAAAGTTGATCCCATCAATCCAAATTGCCTCTTCCTGCAATAAAGAAATAAGTACAGGGGTAGATTCTTAAATCATATTTCAATCCAAAAAGCCAAATCTCCGTTTAACTGTTTCACATGTGTGTAAAATGTGTTTTAGGATTTGCAGTATGAAATACGAGGATTCGAGTCCAGAAATTTCAAGTATATTTGCGTTCAAAACGACGATTCGAGGAAATCGAAGCTTTCTTTCTTAACAATTTAAATTCATGCTCTTGCTGAATCAGTAATACTGGAAAAGATCCAGTGGTTTTCAATAGATTTCAATACTGCGTTCGCATCACATTTGAATTCAACACATGATCTCTGTAAGTGTATAAACGAGATGGTGAAATGCAGCATCATTAAATCCCTATGTCTACTTCTGCTGCTGAGTTAAAGAAACGAAAAATTGAATTGGAAGTGGAAATTCCGGAAATAACAATTTAAAATAATATTTGTATCTTCTAACTACAAGAAACAAGGGCAAAATAAGGGGGAAAGTTAGAATAACATCTGGGGTTTTGTTGGCAGGGAAGCATAGAAACTTGAGATAATCTCTCATGAATAGCGATCTAGATAACGAAATTTGGGCTTGCAAATCTGTGGGCGCGACCTGGAGCATCAGTTCTTCGAAAGGTGGGATGTTTACTCGTGATAGGGCGGAGGAGGGTGTGTGGGCTTTCTGAATCCACCCTCGAAGAGAAGAAGGGCTTATCTTCCATCGGTGACCCGAGTTCGGACCAGGGAGGTTTGGCGACTAGCCAAAATGGTAATGTAAACCCTCCAACGATGGCAGAGCTGTATGAAGCTCAAATCACATTTACTGGTATTCACTTTTCGGTTTTCCTCCCTGTGTACTTTGCCTTGCTGTCTTTCTGACACAATAAAACCACTAGGGATGCTCGAGGAGACACAAATTGTGGGAAGAAAATCAAGCAAAGGACAAAAAAGAACAGGTGCATGATGGAAAGAAGAGGACGAGCCAATCTCCATTTTAATCCCGGAAACCAAGCAGTCACTATAAAAATATTTTCCTCTTGACAAATTTTAAAGTAAAGCCGCGTCAAGTTATGAAGAATCGTTCGTAAAAAGTCGGGGGCACGCAATGTCAATATTTTCATACATTTCAATGTGAAACACTTCTTCATCGATATTACAAAGAAATGCCATTAATCATTGATTCGTTTCAGCTATCTCAGTAACAGTTCATTCGTGTGAGCAATTTTTGTTCCGAGCACACAAAAATGTGAAACGTCATGTTATACTGCGACTGAAATGTTGGGAGATGGATGTCGCACAATCAAACCATTCTGTTACGACTGGCTGATCCTGTGCTGATATGTTTTTTATTTTCAACAAACACATTGCAGTCAAAAACAGTTTAGCATATATATGAAAAATATATCTGAGTTGGACTCTGATCTGGTCACCTTGTTTATACTAAGCTAACTTTGCTAAATAATAAATTTTAGCCAACAAGGTGAATGATTAAGATTTAACTAAGATATCAGCTGGGTTTTTAAAGACAACTGACTGTTTTGTATAATAGATTACGTGATAACTTTCCGACTAACCGAGAACTATTATCAGAGGATCGATTGATGGATTGTTAATGGTATCAGTGTGCATGTGCAGAGTGTTAGGTTCACTTATATGTACTTGGAAGTGCTGGCAAATGTATCTTGGCAAGATACCAAAGCTCTAATGTTATCCGGCAACAGGAGCTGAGAAATCGGTCGGTGGTGGAAGAGTTAGGAGGTGAAATACCGTGGAATTATCGGTACTTGAGAATTTACTGTTTGCTGGGAAGTAGACGCCTTGGAGATTTCAAAGCCACTGCAGAATGACAGCCTTGCAATTCTAGGATAGATAAAATCTCGCAAGATCTTCCCTACGCCGCTAATCTAAATTTCATTTTATACCTAAACTATTCGTTTGAAATATATCAGCATGATTCTGAGTTTTGAAATTATTCAGAAGCAAACTTTAAAATATTCTCATTCTTTAATGAGAATTTAAATCATATAACTTTCTTCCCAACTTGTATTACTTTCTTTTAACTGTGAATGCAAAAACATGTAAATGATAAAACATTTAAATAGAACTTTTGGCATGCATAAAGAAAGTGCAACTGGCAGGAATAGAAAGTTTATTTGATAAGGTTTTAATCAAGAGTGACACTGGCGTTCTTTGTCTGACAGGATAATGAAGGAACTTTAAAATTAGAGAAGTGTTAGTTAAGGTGGCATGTTGCGATAAGGCAAATTTTCTGTCCTGACTTCAATGTCTTTAAAAGTAGCTTATTATTAGGAAGCTTTAGAATCAGCTTTGGGTGTCTTTATTGGGAAACGGAAGTTATTATATGCCTCTTTTTCAAGGGGTGGCTAGCTTTAATGAAACTTTCAAGCCGCTTAAACTTTACATCTCTCAACTGTTTCCTAGCTTCCAAAACAGTCTCTAAAGCCGTTTATTTTCTCATTTTTTTCATAAAAAGTTGACGACCTACTGTTTTCATGAAATGTAAAGAATTATTATTCTTCTTAGAATGTATTTTCAATTCACAAAAACGCAGAAGAGAAATCTGGAAACTTTTCGCATTTAAAACATTTTTCTCGAACAGTGAAGAAATTATTGTCCAAAGTTTAAAAGTATTGAATACCGTCTTTTCGCTTCAAGGTCGCATGAAATTCTGTTGAAAAGAACTACTTCTTTTCTGTTCCTGAAAAACTTACAAAAACCTTATTATAAAGTGTTCCATGGTAGATTAAAACGGATTCCCTGGCGTTTCTCGTCTGAAAGCTAAAACTTATAGTCTCACATCTTTCAACCTTAAAAATTCTATACAGAATTCCATTAATACTTTCGCATTCTCACTTTAATTATCCGGAGGCAGCTGGAGTGTGGGCGTTAAGTAAATCGACTTTGAATTAAGCAAAGCTCAATAAACCGAACGTTAAATTTTAAAAAACTGACTAAAAAGTAATTTAAATTTAATAATATATTCTGTAATCTTTTCACAGAATATCACCGCGTGATATCCGTAACTCAATCCACTCTGAAATCTTACTGATCATAAACACTTCTCCTTAGATTCAGATTAAAATAAATGCTTCTTTTAAAGCGGTAGCAAATGAAAAGTATTGCATGAGGAAATATTTTCTTGGATGGAAGTTGTGAATAAGAAAGGAGGATATAGAAAATTTATATAAAGGAAAATACGTGTTATACGTGTTATCCATTTCGATAGGAAACAGCGACTCGAGAAATACATTGACTACTATAAAGATTTGGGTGACCTTATTTCTCTGAAATGAAAGCAGACAGGAAAACTAACACGAGACTTCGCTCGCTTCTTTTCCGTGGAATAAGAAAAGCCACATTTCTGGGCAATTGATCGGCAACCATTGCGCTTGTGTTGTACTGTATTCTGCCTCTAGTTCCTACAAGTAGCTTCCCTATCGCAGGAATAACATGGTACGATGGAATTACTTTGTGACGGCAATGAAAAGAGAAAACCTCTGAATTTTTATCTTATTTTCCCTGCGTAGGCGATTTTATTCTATTAGTGAAAAGAGAAGTCAATTTATATACTTAGAGCATTTTTCAAATCTACAAAATTCGGAAGAGGCGCTCCATACAATTAATCATATAGTTATAATGTTTTAACTATTTAATAATAATCAGGAGAAAGATAAGTGAGAATTGAAAGTTCACTAATTTAATTACAATACAAAATAATAAAAACGCCATTTGATTAGAAAAAGCGAGGCGCAAATATTAATAGGTTGCTAATTATATTAAACTGAAGAAACAATTTTCCTCTTGAAACATTTAATTACTTTCCCAGATAGGAAGCGTTATCACTTTTCTCTAATTTCTCTGAAAACCTTTTTGTGAGAGCCTCGCAATCTCAAAGCAGCAATTTTCATTATGTATATTCCTCGATGTCTCTTCAAATCCAAATATTTATTCGCTGAAATTATTGTTAAGGCTAATCTGCAAAACTAATTATGGAACTTAATTGATTGATTTTTATTCATCTTCAAAGATACCAAGAAATATTATTATTACAGTTATTATCCTCAAAGTGCTCGAACTTGGAAGTTCTGACGATTCGCCTATTTCTGGGAAAATCCGATTTATTGTATGTTCTGTCTGAGAGCTTTGGGCTTTTCTGAAAATAACCGAATGAGTTGGGGCAAGTCTTATACGTTTCCGTTTACTGAGAATTTATCATTTCATGTAAAATTGAGTTTATTTTTATAGATATTTTACCTAACATGTCAGAATCACTTTGGAAAGTTTTAGGTCTTATGCAATATCGACTTCTTATTTTAAAGTGTCTTATATTAATTACTAGAATGTTACAATTACTATAAATTTTAAGTGCCTTCTTTGTTTGCACGTAGCACGCTATTGTGTCCTCAGTGGTCCATTTGCCAACATCGTTTCAACGGAAGCTAATTATTACTGCAGATTAGCACAGCTTGGACGTGCCCTGTGGGCAAGCATCCATGCAAATAATTTTGAAGCGTGGTGTTGTCTCTTGTTGTACTTGTTGTATAATATACCAACTACGTATGACAATATTGTTTCAAGAATTCCCTAAGTATTTTTTATTCTGATATAATGTACCGACTGTCAAAATTGTTACACTATATTAAATTTCGATTAGAAAACATATTTTTAAGAACAAATCAAATTATTTTATTAGAAACGTTGCTTTATTTTCATTGCTTTTAGTCAAATAGTTTTAAGATGTAGAAGCTACATATAAAAAACTGAATCTCTCGATATTCAAGATGAAAATAGATTTTAGGGTCTGAGAGTCACTTAATGTGCTTTAAGAGTTCTTAATTATTAAATTAAAATGTTTTGTTTGTTTAAATCCTTTAAATTAAAATCTCTTGAAATCTCTTTAAATCCCGAGCAACGCGAATAAATTTCAACCAGTTTTTTAATAATGATCAACAGAAGATATTTATTTATATAGCATAACAAATATAATACAAAAATGAAACAATAAGTGGTCAAATAAGTCAGTTGCACGTAGCGTTAACATTTAGTTTAATCCTCTTCAGTCGTCAAGTAGATAGATTAATGGTGTCCATGTCCATGTCCGTGTCCATGACCACCGTAAGTTCCTCCGGAGTGGTCGTTTCCGCCGGAATTGTGAACGTGAGCGAAAAATCCTCCATGAGGATCTGCGTGGTATTTTACAGTTCTGACATTACCGCCGGGTTCCTTGATTGTGTATTCACCTTGGACGTTCTTTCCTGTAATCATTCAGAATCAGAATCAAAATCTATCCTAATTTTCACGCTTAATATTAAAAAAAAGTTTAATTAACTTCCTATATCTGAATTCATCATTTTCGACTAATAAAATACAGAGAACTCGTTTCCCAAAAAGTAAAGTATCTAAAGAATAAGTTTGATATTTTCATCATTAGTGTTATATTATTATTTGTGTTTATAGAAGATTATTGTTATTAATTTAAAAATATGTAGAGTATTATTCCATTAAAATTCTGATAGAGGAAATGTTTGCAATGTGTAAATCGAAAATATAATGAAAAAATTACCATCTCTGTGTTCTTTCTGGCCATGATAATCTCCAGTATGATGGTCCTCAACGCCATACGAGAATTCATACTTGGGATGAGCAACATAGTCAACATGATGATGACCATGTTTGTCATGCACTGTGACCTCATGATGTGGTCCCTCTACTGGTCCATGGAAATGAGCGAAACTATGAGCATGACCTGCTAATCCACGTTGGATTCCCACGAGGGCCAGAATAGCCGAAACGGCGACAAGCTGTGTACGAGTAAAAATTATGAGCACAGTGCAGGCACAAATTGCTTTCAAACATTAAAACACATTCTACTATTCAAATTACAATCAAAACAAGTAAATTTCCAAACAGTATATCACACTATTGAAATTGCAGTGAAACGAAAGCGAAATAACTGAAGTTACTTAGACTGATTTCCTAGTTTAGACTGATCAATCCTAGTTTGAGTTGGACTCTAATTAATTAATGTTGATATCAGAAGAGGTACAAACCTTGAAGGCCATTGTTGTTCTCTACTGGATTACAAACTTGGAAATGATACTGTTTCCAAAGTGCGACCAGTTTATATACCTAGAACCACCGTGAAGTTTTTACCTGTCGGACAATATTTCGTCATTACATCGTTATTTAACCCTGCATATTTCGCGGGAGGCGACAAAAAGATGTGGACCAATCGCTTTCCTATGCATAAATGTCTCACTCGATTACTAGATTGACGCATGAAAGCCTTTCGATTTATGGTCGATACATAAGAGTCTATTGTCAATGTAAATACATCAGCTATGAGAACAGTCACCTTGCATAAGGAGATTCGGCTAAATTGCATGCATCAATTCCTTCAAGCATTATTCAAGTAGAATTGGTCATTGGTCAAAACCACAGATACATATCAGGATAATTTGGCTTGAAGTTTGATGCTCTTATTGCAAAGAAAAGTTCATCGAATGACCTTGACAATGACAACGATTTATTAAAATTATTCAAGGATTTAATAAAAATATTGAAGTTTTTATTATAATAACGCCCTTGTTAAAAGCTGACTCAAAAATTTCTATTTTCCCTTCTACGTAAATCACTTGAAGATTTCTTGTGTAAATATTCTATTTGCAACGAAAATTACACGTGAAATGCTAAACTGAGATTGTGTAAACACAAAAAGCTGCGAGGTTCTAATTAAGCCAAAGCCAATATAGGTGCTGAGTCAAAGCTGTATAAGCAAATAATTTCATGGTGATATGTATTAGAGAAACACTGAACTTACCTTACGAACTAGCCTTTAGGCTAAAACTTCAGACGAATCTTTGAACACAAACTTGATCTCAGAATACAGAGGGAAAGCTAAAAACAACAGTTGTCTTACATGAAACTATCAAAACATCTCATCAAAAGCAGTTACTAACAAATAAATATTCAATTTATACTTTAAAGAGACTGTTAAAAATCTGGAAATTATTTTAAAATCGTAAATTAATGTGAGTTTATTAAAATATTGGAAACGCAAATAATTTCTTAATTATTTCTTAGGATAGTTCGAAGTTTTGGCAAATTCTTGCTAAAATAAAAATAGTAAGCAGTTAGGTTTCTATGTCACTTGTACCCTAGAATAAATTTTAGAATTCATTTTATTACTTGGGTATAAGAGGTACAATGCACCGCAGTTGAAGTTATTATTCAAACTGTCAAGTCAGATGAGAACAGTGCCATCGAAGTAGAAATTTCAACGCTCTGCAGGAAGGACGATTTCGTTAACGAGCTTTGTCTGGTTCATCGATGCAAGAACGATGTTCAGGGCAGGGCCAGGGAGTGTCTCGACAATAATTTCCTTGTCACCGGAACCGTCCTGAACAATTTCAAATTACCCAGAATCTTCTAGTCAGCATGTAAATTGTTCCGCAATTAAAAATTTTTAGACCTTATTTCAGTAAAAAGATTCTCGTTCATTTACTCCTGAGAAAAGTTTTCCCTCTAGAAGAGATTTCCACCGGTTTATTAAGAGTGATTTAATAAATTTGTCAATAAAAGACTGGGAGATAAAGTTATTCCCAAATATAACTCAATAAAGAAGATAAAGTTCTTTCTTTTACTTGCTATTGGTGAATATAAGAAGAAATAAAGTTAAAATAACACTAATTGATTTAGTTACCGTTACTAATTGAAGTGGTACTTTTTTACTATGAATTAGTAGTTTTTAACTAATTTATAGTAAAAATGCTTACTAAAGTGTATTAGTAAACAATTTGGCACTATTTCGATAGTAACTTATGACTAATTCAGATTTAGAGAGTACTAACTACAATTATTATACTTCGATGCAGTTGAATTTAGATAATTAATTCGCAAAAGTCTGAAAATTCGCAAACAATCTGAAATTGAGGACAATGCTAATGAATTCTTTCGCAATATTACTAAATTTCGCGGTTGATTAGTATCGGCTAGGTCGCCTGCAAAATTACAACATTTAAGTACCTACTTGAAAGAACGACATTGCAGTTCGTCGAGACGTTGCAATTTTCCAACCAAGCGTTACGAAGTTTCTCAGAGTCGCTCGTATATCGCTCGATAGAAGGATTTTACTTTGCGAGGAACTTTTGAGAAAGGCCTTTTTCATCAAGGCAAACTCACATTATACTGTGAAGGGCGCAGTGTCGCAGTATAATTTCTTATCCAGAAAAGTGTTCTTAGCAAATACCCGTGCCACTGGCCTTAACAAGGGCATAAACTTTATTCCCAGAACTTTACCTACGTTAAAACTCCCATTCTTGTACTTTTGAATTATTCAGTAAAAAGATATAATTAATTGTCTTAATCGGGATACTCAAGGTAACTTTCTATGGAAAAGTTTTTCTAATACATCTCTTTTTCCTTTAGTATATTTTTTTCAGAAAAATGCCAAAGAGGAGAGAAAAAAAAGGAATTCGAATTAAGTAGAATAGTTCAATGTTTGGTCAGCCAGTAGGGTGGCAGTAGTAAAGATGCGTATCTAGCTAGCCAAAAATCCTTAAAAGGTGATGGTGATATTATTTTTTATATAGAGATAATTTTCTTCAGTTTTTTTTGGAATATAAATTAAGCACTGTTGAAAATTATAAAATATTATAAAGTAATCAGAAGGGCTCTAAAATTAAGAGATGATCTTTTTTTGTCACTTGTTTTTATTTTAGTAAAATTTAGTGATTTCGGGTCAGAGTTATTTCAATTAATTATTATATGCAATTAATTTCATGATCAACAGATAAGCAGACAAGAGGCTGGTGTCGTGAGTAAACCACCAGCAATTGTGAACCATACACCAACCGCAGATTAACCGCTACGCTGAATCTTTGGCGTTCGGTGGAATTAGTTAAGGTCGATTAAATCTCTCGTCGTCACCGTCTTTAAAAAAAGATCTCTTGTATCATGCTCCAATTCACGTGACTCGTCCTATCGAAAAATAGATTCTGGGGAAAAAGTAAGTGAAGAAAGTTAGGAGAGGGCATGAAACTCATTTATTTATCCTTGATTTAATATTCCGTCTTTTATACAAATCAATTATTATAAAATTAATATGTATGAGTAAATATGTGGATATATCGAATATATTGTATATCGTGCATAGGTATTCCTTTAGCCAATCAAGAATGAACAAAGCAATGCTACCAAAAAGTAATTAATTAAGTATGCTCTGGTCAGTTGGATTTGAAACTTAGATTAGTTGAATAAGAAAATATCAAAATACAAATATAAAAAGTCGTCAAAAGCAGAGAAATTCTGAACTATCACCATTTTATTATATTTAACTTCCAGGAACTTTCTAGCTCTGAACCTTTTTTTTTGTTTTGTTTTTCTGTTTGCTAAATCTTTATACTAGTTTTAATTAGTTTAAATCGCATATGAATAGCATATGTCTTGCTCTACCACTTTTTTCCACCTGAATGATCATTTCCACCAGAATTATGAACTTCTGCGAAGAAACCTCCATGGGGATCCGAATGATATTTGACTGATCTTACGTTGCCACCAGGTTCATGAAGATGATACTCGCCAGACAGTTCTTTTCCTATTAAAATATTAAATAGTTAAAATATTTTCAGTTATTTTTAATGTTTTAATAAAAATACAAATAACTCTTTCTATTTGATCACCATATATTTTATATTGAATCAAAATCCATTTTTCTTTGTTAAAATTGCGACTATCACCTCGAATATCCATCAAAAATCCAGTGGCTCCGAAGAAATATCAGTAGTCAAAATTGTAGTCATTGTTCTTTTCTTCATTCGATATTTCTTCATTTATTATTTCTTCATTTGATATTTCGTCATTTGTTATTTCTTTATTTGATATTTCCTCATTAGACTTGTCTTGATGTTGGTCCAGAGAAATTACCCGAAAGGAATATATTAGTAAAGGAGGTCCTGGATTTGGATTAGTAGTCGTTTCGACTGCAAAGTTGTAATCGCGTTTTTAGAAACAATTTTGAAAATTAGTTTCAAAAATTATATAAATTCATGACAATAAAATTTCTTTCAAATAATTTATATGAAAATGTATCTGAATAAACAAGATCAAGAAAAAATGGATATTCATGTTGGTTTTTAGATTTGTATAATATGTGATGATTAAAACAGAAAGAATTACTTGTCAAATTTTTACAAGTTTATTATAAATAACTGTATTATACTAACCATCTCGATGTTCTTTTTGACCCTTATAATCTTTATGATGGTGGTCACTAACGCCATATGAAAATTTATAATGCGGATGAGCTTTGTAATCATGATGATGGTGCCCATGTTTATCCTTCCATTCTACTTTCTGATGATGACCAATTACAGGTCCAGATTGATGATGATATGAATGAGCCTTTCCTGAATAAAAAAGTACAAATAAGATTTTTTAGCAATATTCTAAATTAATTTTTACGTAAAATTGTAATCAAAAGCTATAAATTTAGATTCTTTTTACCAGAGAGAAATATTTCTGAAATTGCTCTCCTCGTACGAGATTCTACACATTTAATTAAAAAAGTTAGAAGTATTCAATACCCAACGATGAAATTAATTTGAAATCATTGTAAAGAAATTTTTTTTTTCCTACCATGGTCAGAATCTCCAAAGACGCCAATCCCCATCAGAATAATGCAGCATAATAAGGCCTGGAAAAATTCAGTATTTATTATTTACGAATAAATTTTGATTTAAATATTTTATTCCGTAAATCAAAATACAGTGAACTAGATACAAAAACTATGAAAAACAAGGTTGATATAAAAACGTATATTTCTATGCACTTTGTGCAAGCTATTCTGGACCCGATGCGATAAATTGTATAATGCATATAAATTGTAATCTCCGGGATGAATCCGAAGAAATGGTGTATTTTCCGATAACTTTTTACTGCCCTTATGATCCTCGTGAAGATTCTCTCACATACTCAAAATTTTAAAATAACTTTATGATATTCTTCCGACTTTTTTTCTCTTCGTGCATAGAAATTGCTAAGCAATACAAAATTTGTACGTAAAACTAGAACGTAAAATTATTTTATTGATCCAATTCTTTATAAGTTTAAAATACTATTTTGCAACCAGCTAAGAAAATTGTTTCTTTCCTGATAAAATAACCATTCTCTTTTCCTATTGTTTATGTATTTTCCAATTAGAAAAAAAGTTCCAATCTTCAAACTGCAATTTTCGCACTAAAAAATGTTCAAATCTGGACACTGGGTCATAAATTCTGTTTAATGTTCTAAAAAAGAGATTTAAATCACATGAAAATGTAAGGTTCATTTTATTTCTGCAAAAATAAACGCATAGTACATGAAAAAGGGTACGTTTTTATTGTAGTCATGAAAGATGGTAGTCCCATGTATAAGAAAGGAGCGCATTCATATTTTATAACCTGACGCATAATACTTTGTCTTGTACTGGCTATCCTTCGACTATTTTGCCCTTTTATACGCAAGAGTTGTATATCATTGTTATATAGAAAAAATGAACCCTTTTTTTTGAAAGCAACATTTTATCTTCGAGCACGTACTTCGAAATCCTGAGACACTATAAAGTGTGTACCTAAGGTCCTTTGTGCTATCTTGGAATATTTAATAAGGGCGGAAATTCAATTTCTAAAGACTCGAGATGAAATGCTGTGGCACCAGACCGAGAAATATCTTAAAACGTCGTTCCCTGTCAAACGACTCGACTTCCCTTGGTACATTAAACTAAATTGAAGTGAATGAAGTATTATATTTTATTTACTTTTTTAAATTCAAGGAGTTTAAATGTTAACACTCTCTGTGAAGCAAATGACACTGACGAAAAAGCTTTTAGATAAATAAAGAGTAAAGAAATGAGAAGTAGGTGAAGAGGTTTTTCCGAGGATCAAATAAAGGTTTTAAAAGGTTCAAATCTAGCAATTTAATATCAGAAGTAAATAAGTAAAAAAATTATTATTATTTTAGAACTAAATTAAGAATGTACCTGAGGGATGGCCATGATTCTTGTCAGAAACCCACAGAAGGACTGTCTTTAACTTTGTACAAACTCACTTTATACTAGCAACGTTCGTCCTAAAAGTGCACTAAAATTTTTTTTTACAGAATTTATGATCAAGTTGCTTAATTTTTCATTGATTTGATCACTTTTATTATAGTTAATTTAAGGTCTTTACAAATCTTTTATTACTATGTGCAAATATTTCTCTTATATATATTATTAAAAAAAGTATAAATAACTAGTAACAATAGTATCTTGCAATTTTTAATTTTAAAAAATCTTTCGCAGTTACATGAACAAGTTTTAGAAATTCTTCCTAAGGTGTTTAGATTTAAATATGCAGCAATTAAAACTCATCAGCCAGAAGAGAATGAGGTACAGAAGAAAGAATACGTTTTAGTTTTTTTATTATGACAAACGGATGATAATAACCAATAAAAATCCACTAAGTGCCAGTTATTAGAGAAGATAATAATAGCCAACAGTTCAATAAAAGGAAATAGCTTCTGTAGGAGGAACTTCGTGATGGAAGAAGTTGACTGAAATTGATGGTAGTTTCGAAATATCGATCATGCCAACAGCTCTTTTTCCCTTCACTAAAGTCCCGTGTATTCAGCTTGGTTTTGCTTGAATTAGGTGTTCGAATTACTCACGATTAAGGATGCTTAACGGTTTTATTGCTCATTAAGAGAGTGCTAAGTATTGAACAGTATGGTACACAATAATATCGGCGAGTGACATAATCACCGTTGCGTAGCTCACTCGTTTTTCGTACACTTTCTTGCACCTTCAATCTAAGAGAAAGTTCAAAATGGTCGAATATTTGTTCTTTATTTGCTATAGATAAATACCTCATTATATTTTTTGCTTTACAAGGTATATTTCGAGGACATGGCACAACATAGGAATTTAAAATAACTTATCCATTCCCCTTAAAAATGATTCAATTTTTATTTGAAAAAGTTATAATGAAATGTTAATAAAAAATTTTTAATTTGTTTCGCGTACCGAGACTTTGAAATTTGAATCTGAAACACAGTTTGCTAATAAATCTAAGATTGATTACAAGAGTTTTTACGGCATGCGATAATGTTTTCTTGAAGTCAGTATAATGACAAATGGTCACGAAAGTGTGAGACGGTTTATGTGTAGTATCAACATAAAAAACTTTTTTATGAAATATGACTGCAAATGGGTTCAAGTCAGAAAGCTAAAATTTAAGTGTTTTTCTTGAAATAAAATACCTTGGTCCTTCCTAACAATCGACTTGGGAAAAAGGTAAGGTATAAAAATATAGAATTCAATTCCATCTCAATTTTTATTTTATCGTTTCTATTGCATTTCCGCATCACCACAAATATTCCTTCGAACATATCGTCACTGATCATCAGTTTCCAACTCAGTATTTTGGATATAAAGTTTTTTGGTTCACTTTTGAAAGAAAAGACAATTTTCTGCTGATGGAATATATTTTCTTGAAACGTGAAACTTTACCAAGCGATTATTTTTCAGAAACAGAGATGACTCAATTTCAGAAAATTAAAATATTATTCTTGATATTTAATTAGTAATAATTGAATATTATTATCATGAGAATTTCGAGTATGTGGTGTAATTCCGACTGTTTCAAATAGAAATTTCTCGAAAGCACCCTCGGTATATCAAATAAAGGAATACCATTCTAGTAAAATCGAAGAAACAGGAAATAGACTCAGCAGGAACGCAGGTGGAATTTCACTGTACTCATTAAGGATGGGTATGCAAAATTATGTTAGTGGTCTCTACGTGATCTAAATACAGCATCGGGTATCAACTGAATAACATCCTGCAAGTTCGAGGTATAGATATAATGGACATAAACTGCCGTTTTAATTAAACCATTAACCCCCACTTCAGTAATAGTATAAATGTTACATTTATTAAATTTACATTCCCCTCCTTTGGCACCAGAGACTCTTACAATTTACAAAAATTAATTTGGTAGGAAACATAAATTTATCTTAACTTATCTATGTTAGTTCTAGTATTCCAGATATACATACTCGCAACGTGCTCTATATATATGCGAAGCATTATAATTTGAAATACCTTACGTACTTACTAAGTTAGGATACTAATTTTGACAATTAAGTATCTTAAATCAGCTAAGTACCTTAAATTAGATTATGTACATTCTAAAGGCTCTGTTTCTCATCAAAATATCGAATAAATATCATACACATGTTAGGAAATCAAGATATTTTTAATTTCCATACATTTTTATGTTATAAATTCGATATTCTTTACAATAATTTACATTTTGAGTGCAATTTTAATTTTAGACTCATATAATTTTGAGTTTCAATGATGATTGATCTGTCCTTCATCGGCAGAAAGTTCGTGGTTTCATGTCCATGTCATAGAAGGTTTTTGGATTTGGTGTCATGAGGGCTGAGCTCAATGAATTTGTCACTGAATAGGCTGTCAATGGTGCTGTCCATATACCCTCCGCTAATGAAGTACCCGACGACTTCTCTGATCTAGAAAATAATTTTAAGCTTGTTAACAAATTTTGATTAATAATATTTCCTGAATTCAACTGTTTTTTCATTTTTTTTTTTTATTATTAGTTTTATGTGACTATAAAAGTATAAGGTCTAAAGACTCTCACGTTTTAAGGACGGGTGTTGCATAAAGAGCGAGGGGATTCACTGGTGGTGGTTTTAAAAGGACAACATCGATCTCAGATGAAAGAAGTTCTGCCCTTAGAGCTTCTGCTGCTCCTTCAACTGCTTTTCTTGAAGCACTGAAAGCCACCAATCCTGTTCCTGCTTTGGTTCCATAACTGGATCCAGAATCACCCAAAAGAATAATGCGACCTTGAAAATAGAAAATAGAAATAAGATTGAGGAATTTCAACGTTTTACAAGTTCTTTTTTGTTGATTTTTTTTATATGAAGCTGGAAAATGAATTTTTATTACCTTTCTTTGCACGCAACAAGGGTATAAAGACTCTAGCTGTTCGTAAGGGTGCGACGAGATTGTGTCGTAGCATAGACTCCCACGCAGAGCTTTCTTGTTTTTCTATAATTCCAGGTAGGGCCAATCCTCCAGTATGTACCACTGCCCAAAGACCTGGAAAAAATTAAAAATAATTTTAGGTACATGTTCTGAGATAAAAAAGATGAATCAATAATTTTTTTATTAAACTAGATAAAAATAAGCTATACTATTTTTAATTTCGGATTAACATTTCTGTATAATCCTTGAATGAAATCTTATAAGGACTTAGTTTCGTCGTTTGGTGCGAATCTTAAAATTAATTAGGACATATTAATCTGGTCCCCGTTTTGGGATTCTAACCCAGCTTTGCCAAAAGTTAGAATTGGTATCATAGTTCAAGAAGTTTCTATCGAGGAATAAATTGATCTGAACTAATGGTATTAGTTTAGTTGGTAAGCCCACTGAGTAAATTTCTGCAATCATATTGAATAATTTATAACTCTTGATTTATTGATTGCTACTTTAGAAACGTAATCGAAAATTCAATTACGAAATATATTGTAACATATTGTAACAATATCTATATTTAATAATTTCATATATCATTAAAATATAATCAAAAATAATTATAATTTTGAGATGATAATTTAATGAGACAATATGAAAATGTTTTTATCTTCATTTAGGATTTGATATTAAAATCATAAAAACCCATTCATCACGAGGAATAAACTCTTCATCAAAAATGAACACGACATGTTTATATGAACATTAAAATGTCGAATCATATTTTGATTAATAATCATCTCTGTCAGTTTTAAAGCTTTCAAACGCTCGATTAATTTCAATATTATAGAATCAACAGGAAGTGTCTCAATTCCTGTATACGTTTTTTAATGACATCCGAATTAACTTTTATAGAGTCATTTATCCTGACTAAATTCCATCCATCATTCGAATCTTTGAAATCTACAATATTATATAATGTTAATTTCTTTTCTCTATTGAATTCGTTATTAGAGGCAAATAACTTTAGAATTTCATGAAGTTTGGCCAGGAAAATTATGTTGTTCAAGTTTTTTCTATCGATGCAAACAGAAAGAAGCCAATGTTGTCTGTGTCCATTCGGCCAGGGAAAAAAATTGAAAAAGTTTCTGCGGTTATATCAACCTCAGATCCATTTCGTATTGAATCAAATGGATAGCTTTACCGTCTTCGCCAGCCGGAAGTTTTGACCTAACTGCGTCCAAACAGGCGTGTAAACTGTCCTCTCGTGTCGGATCCAGTTCTAGTGGAACAATTTGTCCTGGAGCACGTACGTCTAATCCCATGGCACCCTCCAATCTTGAAGGGTCTTGTTCTTTTTCCCTTTGCATCTGTACGGCTGTTAAGATTTTGATTGCGTGAGAATTTCCTTTAGGCTCTAATAAACCGGCAAAAACCTGTAAAAAAATAAAGCTTTCAAAATTCAAGATACAAAATATATAATTATTTTTGTAACTGTAACTAGAATTAACGATTTTATGTTCGACTTTATATTCGATCTAGAGCAGATTAAGCAGTTTTGGAAATCACTTACTGGTTCTTAAAAAAGGTATGTACTTTCAACTCATTGACATAAAAACGTCTAAGTGCTTTCAACTTTTGATTTACGGAAAAACATGTAAATGTCAGATAAATTTATTAATTTTAAAAAGCAGTAGTATATAAATACGATAAGAGGCAATCAAAAATGCGAAGTAATATTTCAGATTATACTGAGTAGCAATTCTGTCGTCCACACTTAGAGCTTTTCTACTCTTGAAACATTTACGAGATATATTTTGTATAAAAATAAAAATAAAGTTTAAAAAATGAGCTGGAGTGCGTCGTAAAAAGATGAAGTATTTTCTTAAATTGCTTCTTTTGAATTAGTAAATACGTACTAATGTTAATTATCATGGTCTGCTACTATAAAGTCACATTTACGAGAAAGGAGTTCTACAAAGATTTATGATGGATATCATCTGCTTTCATTATTTAATTATTACCTTGTACCCTGCCTCAGAGAGAGCAAGTGCAATTTGCAATCCAACACAGGTGTCACAGCTAGTCACGAGGACATGTCTTTTGCTACGCATATCAAATTCTTCATCTGTGTTTCGAGATTGGCGCATCAAATAGGCGAGAAGAGCTGCGACGATGGAACAAATTGCCAAAATTTGAAGAGCCACTACGGCTCCAGTCTCGACATCCATCTTACGAGTCTTGAATCAAATCTGCAAAAAATAAAATTGAAATAAGATAAAATAGTCGAAAACCGATGTGAGAAACATTTTTAATTATTTTTTTTTATTTATATGTTAATATTAATTATTTTCAGTTATTAAAAGACAATCCAGAGACTTGAATTTGAACAAACATTTTCTACTATAAAACAAGAGTGTTGTTATTTGTTTTTTTAATTATAAAATTTGTACCGACTGAAAGAGAAGCTGAATATAATATTTCAGTAGAAAATGAAGTTGTTGGTGGGACATGTATGTTCTCTAACATTACTTTGAAATCTTGAAAATTGATAAATTGCATCAAAGTATTTTCAAAGAGATATATGAAGAGTTTTCGAAAGTTTAAGTAGAAAAAAAGAATTGAGTTTAAGTTCTGAAATAATAAAAATGGACTGTGCCCCTGCAAAACTACTTAAAGAGTTACTTAGAAGTAAGTTTTCAATCCGCTTATAAGGATTAAATAATAAACTTAACATACTTTATTTCAACCAGGATATTAAAAAATTAATTGTCATTTAATTACCACCTTCTTAGCGCTTTCAGAAAAAAGTTTGTTGCAGAAATTTTATTTATTGTAATGCTATTAAAGTATTAAACTTAATATAAATTTAAATTAAATGCAATCTCTATAATAATCATTTTTTTATACAAATTGTTTAGAAGTATGAGTTTCAATCTTTGAAATTTTATAGAATAGATCCCATATTTTATAATATTATTCGTAATATTTTCTATTTCTCACAAACTATAGCTTTATCCTCTTTACTACCAAGAAGATCCTTTTATTACCCATGTAATCACAGAAAATCGTATGAATGCAGAAAAAAATTGTACAAAGGCATTCTAAATTATTCAACAATGCAAGGATGCCTGCAGAATTTTATCACATACGTGTATTATCATACTGAATGTTCCCAGTGATGGTACTAACAAGTTGACTTGGAGAAAAATATTTCTTTTTTTTTTTACAACTTTTGAAAAAAAAATTATCTTCATTTTTATAAAAACCTGGATGTTATTTTTATCCCATTTTTACTCTAACCATATTACTAGCAGAAATGTACCCAGCATTGCTCGAGATTCCAAATTACTTTAAGGAATTTCATAGGATTTAAAACAATTTTAATGTATTTTAAAAGATTTAAAAACACCGAAGAATTAAAAAAATATTCAAGCTATTTTAAACGAGTAGAAAGAATTTAATAAAATTTGAAGAGCTTTTAAGATATTTTAAGTGATGGAGGTAAATGGCCCAGTTTTAGTTAAAAGTATAACTAAATGAGTTACTGTAAGTATAAATTACTGCAATTTGCAATTTTTACATCACATTATACGCAACAGCAAATTACATGCAAAAATCTTATGTTTAGCATGATTATATAAGCCCAACTAAATAAATCAGTATACAATAGATGGAATAATATGAGAGATGAGGATACATAATTCTATTGTCGAGAAACTCACGACAATGAGGCTTTGTTACACTTTTCCAATGCAAAATCATAGGCAAGCTCTTCATTGACAGGCGTTGCATCTGCGTGTAGAAAGGTGCAGGAAAGGTGGGAAGAATGCGTTTTCTCGTGAAAAGTGAACGGCCCCACATATTTTTTACCTCAATACTGAAGGAATCACTTGCCTTTCTAAAATATCTAGGCTCGCCAATGACCGACCCTGATTTCTTCAATTACGCACGCTTCATTTTTATTTTCAATTCAATGTACCAAAATTATTTTCAGTGCAATTCAAAACCGAAGTGCTATATCATATATACCGCTTGAAAGCAAGAGTAGTGAAAGTCCTACCATGATGCAAAAAATGTATAACTTTCTCAGGACGAAATTAATCCCAGGAGAAGCAATTCTTCTCATTATTATGATTTAAATGTCTGCCTCGTAAGCATCAAATCTTGCCAATTTTCATGCTTAAGTAGCACATAACTAGTTCTGGGAAATATGCTTATAGAAATTTTCTTAAGTACTACTGTGGAACTTCCAAGGCTGCGAAATACTCTTTACTGAAATTGATTTTGATTTACTTATGAAAGTTTTTTCAAGACCTCCGTATGTCGATAAATGTTCTGTCGGTGCAGTTCTTTCATTATTTTCGATTGGAGAGAGCAAAGTTTGTTACTTTCTTTTTTCACTCGTTTTGCTGATGAACGAAATGGTGGTTAGTCGAAGTAGTCTGAAACTTTGGAGAATATCAGGAAGGCCAAAATCCTCGAGTACCCAGTGTGGCTCAGCAGGGTACTCAAGTACCAGCTTTGAGTTTACTGTGTCGAAGGATTTCATCTTTTGAAAGAGAACGAGGAACGCGCTGCCGACGACAGCAAGAGAGTACAAATCTCGATAATGGGGTCCATTTTCCACAAGAATAATTTCCAGACTTCCGCCGCTACATTTCAATTTCGGTTATCAGCAGTTTTAGTTCAACGGATTTCTACAAAGATGGAAACTACAAAATATTCCAAATATTGAATCTAGAATAACTTGAAATGACGGAAGTAAATTTTCACTTTATTGAAATTTTCTCAAAAAGATTATTTACTGATTCAAAGCTACTAATTAAATTTTCTCTGATGAGTAGATTAATCCTATCTTAAAAAAGTGTTGTCACGATATATTTCGAAAATCTCGTATACATTGTTGTTGAAAACCTGATTGGCTTTTGAATGACTTGAAGTTGTATAAGAAGGAAAACAAAATAATCGCGATTTTGTTAGTTTGCTCTCGTCTTTCAAATTTTACGAAAGCCTTTGAAATCCTTGTAAATTCTACAAAATCTTTTATAAAAACCAAATTTTTTAAAAATATCTGTTCAAATCCTTTAAAATCCCTTAAAAGTATTAAAAAATTTTGTTAGCTTCGATAAAATTTTTAAAAATTCCATAAAATCTTTTCAAAATCAGAAAACTTTCTTGATATCCTTTAAAAGTATAAGATATTTCATAAAATTTGATAAAATCCTTAAAAATGCCAATAAAGTGTTTTAAAAGTCATTAAAATCTCTTAATTGTCCTAAAATTCTTGGAAATTCTATTACAACATTAAAAATCCCTTAAAATTATTAGAAATTTCATAAAATTTAATAAAACCCTGAAAGATGCCAGTCTTCTAAAAATCATTAAAACCTCTTAAATTCTCTTAAAATTCCTGGAAATTCCACGAGAATGTTTAAAATCCCTTAAAGTCCTTTAAAATTCTCA